>JAQQSK010005160.1:89886-111234 GCA_028658325.1 Potorous gilbertii
ATAGAAGAGAGGGCAGATTGGTGATATGGGCAATTAGAATGTCCAGTGTATTGGGGAGGAGGGAGGGGACAAATGGGGAGAAAATTTTGGAACCCAAAATCTTGTGAAAATGAATGTAAAAAGCTAAATAAATTTATTTAAATAAAAAAAAAGAAAGAAAAAAAAATAAAAATAGACTAGTTCAAATTGGCAAATGAGGTCCAAAAAACCGATGAGGAGAAGATTGTTGTAAAAATCAGAATTAGCCAAAGGGAAAAGAAGGTCCAAAAGATCACTGAAGAAAACAGTTATTTAAAAATTAGAATGGAACAGATGGATGCTAATAACATTATAAGAAATCAAGAAATTACGAAACAAAATCAAAAGAATGAAAAATATAGAAGATAATGTGAAAAATCTCATTGGAAAAACAACTGATCTGGAAAATAGATCCAGGAGAGAAAATTTAAAAGTTTATTGGACTACCTAAAAGTCATGATCAAAAAAAAGAGCCCGTATATTATCTTTCATGAAATTATCAAGGAAATCTGTCTTGATATTTTAGGACCAGAGGGCAAAATAAATATTGAAAGAATTCACAAATCACCTCCTGAAAGAGATATGAAAAGAGAAACTCCTAGGAATATTGTAGCCAAATTCCAGAGTTGCCATTTCAAGGAGAAAATTTTGCAATCAGCTAGAAAGAAACAGTTTGAGTATTGTGAAAATACAATCAGGAAAACATAGAATCTGGTAGCTTCTATATTAAGGGATCGAAGGTCTTGGAATATGATATGCCAGAAGTCAAAGGAAGTGAGATTAAAACGAAGAGTCCCCTACACAGCAAAATTGAGTATAATACCTCAGGGGAAAAAGTAGTCATTCAATGATATAGAGTACTTTTAAGCATTCATGATGAAAAAAACAGAACTGAATAGAAAATGTGGCTTTCAAACACAAGAATCAAGGGAAGCATGAAAAGATAAACAAGAAAGAGAAAACATAAAGGACTTTCTAAAGTTGAACTGTTTACATTTGTACATGGAAAGATAATATTTGTATCTCTTGAAACTTTTTTCAATACTTGGGTATTTGGAGGGTTTATTCATTCACACACACACACACACACACATACACAAAGAGAACACAGGGTGCTTTGAATAAGATGGTATGAAACCTAAAAAATACAATAAAATTGAGAGGTGAGAGAGGAATATATTGGGAGGAGAATGGGAGAAATAGAATGGGGTAAATTATTTTGCATCAAAGAGGCAAGAAAAAACTTCTTCAGTGGAGGAGAAAAGAGAGGATGTTAGAGGGAAAAAGGGAAGCTTTCTTTCTTCACGTTTGGCTTGAGGGAATGACATGCTCACTCAGTTTGGTATTAAAGTTTATCTTGCACTACAGAAGGGTAGGTTAGAAGGGCACAAATGAGGTGAGGGGGATGAAAGAAGGGAGGGCAAATGGGAGAAGGGAGTAATCAGAACTTTTGGGGAGGCACAAAGTCAAAGAGAATAGAATAAATGGGGGGCAGGATAGGATGGAGAGAAATATAGTTAGTGTTACACAACATGACTATTAAGGAAGTCTTTTGCAAAATTACAATTGTGCAGCCTATATTAAATTGCCTGCCTTCTCAGTGTGGAGGGTGGGGAGGGAGCAAGAGAGAGAAGTTGGAATTCAAAGTATTAGGAATAAATGTTGAGAATTGTTTTTGCTTACAACCAGGAAATAAAAAATACTGGTAATGGGGTATAGAAATCTCTCTTGCCCTATCTGAAAAGGAAGAAGGAGATAAGGAAAGGGAGGGATATTATAGAAGGGAGGTATATTGAGGGAAGGGGTAATGAGAATGTAAGGCGTTATGGGTTGGGGGATGGGAAGAGATGGGAAGAAAATTTGGAACCCCAAATTTTGTGGAAATGAATGTTGAAAACTAAAAAAAGAAGAAAACTATAAAAAGAAGGATATTATACCTGTCACAAATATATCTATTTTTGCCCTGTTGGACCAAAATTGTCTTTTTTCTACTCTACACCCTAGTGAGTATATTGCCGCTGCTGCTCTATATGCCCTGTGTTAATTCTAACATAGTAGTAAACTACCTGAGACATTTTCAACCTAGCCCTCCATTTCTTCTGAAAGGGACAGAAATGAACCGACCTCAATTTTATGATGGTTTTTAACCCCTTCCCCTGTTTAGAATATATTTATTCAGATTTTGAATGATTAATGTAAGGGAATATGAATGTTAAGATATGGATACTTTATGCTATCCAAAGAAGCAAATAAAAAAAATACAAAAACAAAGTATTAGAAATTGATCACATTGTGCTCACAACTGAAGGTAAAATCCATTTCTATGAGCTCCATGGGAGGACTAAATTGATTTCCTCGACTTTATGCACTTCTTTTATTCTCCCATCAGGTACCAAAAAGATCTTGATTGAATTTTACTTTCATTTCAAGCAATGAGAGAAGAGCTGAACTTAGTAGCAGCTGGGCTCATTTCATGTAAAATGGATGCATTGTTAAAAAAATACTTTGCGAGAGACCACAGTCACTGTCTTTAGGATCTAGACATAAAGAACAAGTGAGACACTCAACTTCTCTGTAATGAAGTAGAAAGTGAAAAGAAGCGCTGTGAGTTGATCAGAAGGAAAGTAAGTATAACATCTTAAACATATTATATTATTTTATGCCTTAGATATTTAAGGAGAGAGTGAGAGGCTTTGAGAGTTTAAATAAGTTTAGTTTAGGTGGTTCAAATATTTGCCTACTAGAAGGGGATGTTGATAAACTGTTTTGCTAACTGGATAAAATAAGAAGTGTCTTTTTCTTAATATAATTGTATGATGTATATAAATCATGTATAACATCATTTAGCAAATCAACTATATATTCTAGGCACATAAAATTAAATCAATTCAGTTCAAATCAATTCAATCAGGCATTTATCAAATGACTGATAGGTGCCCAGCACCATGTTGGGGAAATGCAATGGAAATATGAGGAAAGATACTTATCTTTTGTAATTTACTTTGCTGAGAAAACAGATAAAAAGAGAAGTTAATTAATTGAGCAAGGAAAAAAAGAGACGATTGCCATATTAATGAATACTTTGCCAGAATTTGAAGTCCTGCTCCTATTACAATCTGAGCTCAAACACCTTCCCATTCCACCTGTAATAACAATTTAAATGAAAAGATCTTGTTCATTCATTACTAGGCCTCTGTGACCTGCTTGAATCACCTGGAGGCCTAAGACACATGTGGTGGAGGGAACTTGCTGAACAGGTGAGAATAGGAAGGGTGGAACAGAACTGGGAGGAAGTGAGCACAGTCAGACCAGAGTAGAGAAGATACAGGCAGGCAGGCCATGCAAGGCTCAGGCTCCTGAGTGTTTGCTTGTGAGAAGGCTCTGGCAGATACAAGGGGAGGATTGGGAATGTCTTTACCCCCTGCAGTAATCATGTTTGTTAACTTCTTGGTCACCATGACGAATTTGGCTTTCTGGTTCTGGAATTTGACTTTCTGGTGTCTGAACAAAAGATTTTCTTCTGCTTTCTGTACGGAGAGCATTACACCTTGCGATTGAGAACTAAACTGGCATATCCATAGGCATCAAGAGTGCTGTGAATGGTACTTAAGCAATATACTTCTACCCCTAAATAAATGCATTTCCTTTTTTTTTCTTTTTCAGTCCTTTGGCATCTCACTTTATTTGTGTGGTTTTTTTTGACCACCAATAGCAACAGCACATAAATGCTTTTATATTTTAGCACTCTGTAACAAAGTCTATCTAGGTGAGGTGAATTCAAGTATTTGAGTACAGCCAAAGTTTGCCTTGCTATCCCCTTGTCTATCTTTGTTTTTGATTCCTTGTTAATATTTTTGACTTATCTTTTCCAGTCTAAACATCATTTTCCTGGTCAGAGAAAGCAAAGGCAAAATAGTAGTTAAGTAATTCTGTTTTTTCCCTGTTGTGATTAAATTTGCCTTGTCCATAATTTGCAGAATTTTCATATAATCTTTTATCTTCTTGCTTCTAAGATAAATAGAATTTTTTGAAAAGCCATTTTGCTGGGATTAACATCCATGATAAACCTTAGCTTATTTGGACAATTAGCAGGATTGATTGTATGCCTATTGGACTTGCTACAATAATTTTCAAACTGTGTTTATGTGTCTTTGTTTCTGTCTTCTACAAAAGTCATTTTACATTGGTAAATGTCATTCCTGTAATGAACATTGATCATTTTAGTTACCTCTCTCTTTCCTTCTCATTCGAAATTGCTAGGACCTTTTTTTTGTAATTAAATTTTTGTTTTTTTAAACTTCTACATCCCCTTTCGTGTAACTGCTATCCCATGCTCAATTTCAAACTATTGGATCTTACCTAATTTTTTTCTTTAATTTCCTCTGCACCCTTACTTAGAGTTGGAAAATGGAATATATTGTTTAGGAAGCATAAGAGGACCAATGTCACTGGATTGCAGAGCATGTGATAGTGAGAAGCATGTAAGATATGAGAAGACTGGAAAAGTGATGAGAGGAGGTAGAAAATATGAAAACTTTTGAAGGTCAGAGCATTGCATTAACTTCTAGCCTGAGAAATTGGATGCAACGAGTTAGAACAAGACATATATATATATATATATATATATATATATATATATATATATATATATATATTTTAAATTGCTTTTATTATTTTTGAGCAAAAGCATGACACAAAAACGTGTATAAGAAAATGTTAGTGGTCTCTGTAACAATAAGCACCCCAACACACATAGGGAGGGCTGCTATCACAGGTTCTTTGATCTGCTTTTTTAAAAGAAAAGACAACATTTGATGGGTTAACAGTCTCCTTTAATCAAGATCATTCACCAACAGAGGTAAATACAAGAAGAGAAATAAAGACCAAAAGTCAAGCTTCTAATTGTCTGGCCATTACATAAATATGTAGTTACCAGAGAAGGGAGCACCAACATCTGGGTTCTCAAAGTGAGGCACCTCCTTAGTGGCTTCCCATAGTTTCACACAGCACACAAACTTTCTTCCAAAAAGTAAGCCCCAAAGTAAAACCTCATCTCAGAGTCTTCATACACTTTTTAGGGCCAGCAGGCATCACAACCATTGAGAACCAATGCCTCATTAGAAACTTAACAAAAACTGTGGACCTTCCCAAGAATCTTCCCTTATAAAGCTACCCTTAATGGGCAGGCCCATTAATGCATGGGGAAGATCTTCCTTAATCACATTATTCAATCAGAGGCATGTTAGACTAAAACAGAAACATCAAAAGATCCTGCTTTGCTTTCCATTACACTTTCTCATAGAAGAGTTTGAGAAAATAAACATCATCCAACAAATAAATCATTTTGCAGCTTGTTTTTTCCTTTTGGTTTACAGAAGGTTTTTTGTTTTGTTTTGTTTTGTATATTTATGTAATATCTAAGAGTTTAGAAAGAAACTTTCCCAAAATAACCCTATGAAACCATCAGTGCAAATATTATTATTTCCATTTTAGAGTTGGGTCATAAAATGTTCATCTATTACATATAAATACACATCTATTACAAATAAAGATACATTTTAAATGACATTTATTTTTCTCTTTTTGTTATTATTATTATTAAGTTATTTGTCTTCAGTTTTCTACAATCACTTCCAAAAGTCTTAGATTTTCTCCCTCTTCTTCGCCTCTCCCTACCATAGCCCTTCCCAGGACATCATGCAACCTTGTGTGTGTTCTAAACGTACATTCTTATTAAACACATTTTCACGTGCTTAGTTATGTTGCATAGAAAATTTAAAAGAATGGAAAAAAACTACGTAAAAAACCAAATCAAAATAAAATATAACACAAGAGAAAATATTCTGCTGCATTCTGCTATCCCATTCCATACTTCTTTCTCTTAATGTGGAAGGCATTTTTCCCCAGTAGTTCACTGGGGATGTTTTAGATCCTTGCATTGCTGTGAAAGGCAAAGTCTATCAGAAAAATTACTTTCACACTGTGGTTGTTACGGTGCACAATGTTTTCCTCATTTTGCTCCTTTCATGAAAAGTTCATGAAAGTCCTGCCAAGACTCCCTGACATTTTCCTGTTCATCATTTTTTATAGCACAAAAGTATTCCATTACTTTCATGTACCGCAACTTGCTCATACATTCTCCAATTGATGGGCGTTCCCACTTGATCACCACAAAGAGAACTGTTATAAATATTTTTGTGCATGTGGGACCCTTTCCAATTTTTATAATCTCTTTGGGATAAATTCCTAGAAGTGATATTTCTGGGTCAAGGAGTATGAATAATTTGGTAGCCCATTAAGAGTAGCTTTATAAGGGAAGATTTTTGGGAAGGTCCACAGTTTTTGTTAAGTTTCTAATGAGGCATTGGTTCTCAATGGTTGTGATGCCTGCTGGCCCTAAAAAGTGTATGAAGACTCTGAGATGAGGTTTTACTTTGGGGCTTACTTTTTGGAAGAAAGTTTGTGTGCTGTGTGAAACTATGGGAAGTCACTAAGGAGGTGCCTCACTTTGAGAACCCAGCTGTTGGTGCTCCCTTCTCTGGTAACTACATATTTATGTAATGGCCAGACAATTGGATCCAATCCAGAATGGTTGGATCAGCTCACCACTCCACCAGTAATGAAGTAGTGTTCTAACTCTGTGACATGTTCTTTAACATTTATCATCTTCCTGTTTTGTCATGTTAGCCAACCTGATAGGTGTTATGTGACTTCTCAGAGTTATTTGTATTTGCTTCTCTTTAATCAATAGTGACAGAGTATTTTTTCATATGACCATAGATAGCTTCAATTTCTCCCTCTGAAACCTGCCTATTCATATCCTTTGACCATTTATGAATCAGGGATTAAATTACATTTAAAAACAACTCTTTGTGAAAGGAGTTCTTGTCCTGAAAGGACTTAAATTCTTAAATTCTTGTCATACCCAAGGACAGATTATTTTAGTATTATTTTAATTTAATTTATTTTTTCAGTTTTCAATAATCAAGTCCACAAAATTTAAATTTCAAATTTTCTCCCCATCTCTCCCTCCGCACCCCAGAATAGCATGTGTTCTGATGACTCTTTTCTCAATATACCCTCCCTCCTGTCACATCCAACTCCTTTTCTCCCCTTCCCTCCAACTTTCTTGTAGTGTAGCATAGATTCTATACCCCCATTGCCTATATATCTTACTTCCCAGTAGAATGTAAAAATAATTTTAGCATTTATTTTAAAAGCTTTGAGTTCCAAATTCTCTCCTTTCCCCCTCCCCACACACCCTGATTGAGAAATCAAGTGATTTGATATAGCTTATGTATGTGTAGTCATGTAAAACTTCCATGATAGTCATGTTGTGAAACACTAGATCTCATTCTCTCCTTTCCCACCCTACACTTATTCTGTTCTCTCTTTTGACCAGTACGTCTTCAAAAGTTTTTGATTCCCATTACTCCTTTCCTCAGTCTTCCATTCCTTCTATTACTCCTCACTCTACTATCCCCTTCCCCCTTACTCTCCTGTAGTGTAAGATAACCTTCCATACTCGATTGAACGTGTGTTATTCCCTCTTGAAGCCAAATCCAATGAGAAAAAGGCTCACTTTCTTTCTCTGTCTCTCTGTTTCTGTCTCTGTCTCTCTCTGCCTCTGTCTCTGTCTCTCTCTGCCTCTGTCTCTCTCTGTCTCTCTCTGTCTCTCTCTCTCTCTCTCTCTATATATATATATATAATACATATATACATACATATATACACACACTCAAATATCTATTATATATGTATGTATATATACACCCACACATCTATAGACATACACATTTATACACACATCTCTCTCTCTCTCTCTCTCTCTCTCTCTATATATATATATATATATATATATATATATATATGCACAAACACAAATATGTATATATATTATATATATATATATATACATATACATATACACACCCACACAGACACATATGTATACATATATTCCCTCCTTCTAACTGTCCTAATACTGAGAAATGTTTCATGACTTACAAATATCTTCCCATGTGAGAATGTATACAGTTCAACTTTAAGAAGTTGCTTATGGTTTCTCTTTCCTGTTTATATTTTCATGCTTCTCTAAACTTTTGTAATTGAAATTCAAATTTTGTATTCAACTCTGGTCTTTACAACAAAAATGCTTGGAATTTCTCTGTGTCAGTGAAGTTCCACTTTCATTCTGAAATATTATACTCAGTTGTGCTGGATACATGATTCTTGGATTCAATACAATCTCCTTTGACCTCTTGAAAATTATATTCCAAATTCCTGATCCTTCAATGCAGAACCTGCTACATCTTGTGTTATCTTGGTTGTTTTTTCACATTACTTGAATTGATTCTTTCTTGCTCCTTGTAATATTTTTTCCTTTACCTGGGAACTCTGGAAATTGGGTAGAAGTATTGTTTTGAATATCTTTTAGGATGTGATTGGTAGATTCTTTCCATTTCTATATTACTCTAGCTCTAAAATATCAGGAATATTTTCCTAGATAATTTCATGAAAGGTGATGTCTAGGCTTTTTTTTTTATCACGACTTTCAGATAGTCTAATAATTTTTACGTTATCTATCCTGGATGCATTTTGCAGGTCAGTTGTTTTTACAATGACATATTTCACATTGTCTTCTATTTTTCATTCTTTAGGTTTTATTTTATAATTTCTTGATTTTTCATGAAGTCGTTGACTTCCATTTGCTCCATTTTAATTTTTGAGGAATCATTTTCTTCAGTGAGTTTTTGAACTCTTTTTCTATTTGACCTATTCTGCTTTTGAAGAATTCTTTTCTTCATTGGCTTTTTGGACCTCTTTTAACACTTATGTAAGTCTAATTTTAAAGATACTATTTTCTTTATCCTTTTTTTTCTTTGCAAGATGTTGACTAGTTTTTCACTATTTTCTTGCATCAGTCTCATTTTTCTTCCCAACTTTTACTCTACTTCTCTTATTTGATTTTCAAAATCCTGTTTGAGCTTGTCCATTATTTGAGGCCATTTGATATTTTTCTTAGACGATTTGAATTCAGGAGCTTTGGCTTCATTGTCTTTTTTTGGCTGTAAGATTTGATTTTCCTCATCATAAATGTTATAAGAACATGTCTATTTACCAAGAAAGTAAGAATCAATAGTTTGTTTCTTTTCCCCCATTTGCTCATTTTTCCAGCAAGTTACTTGGCTTTTGAGTCCTTTTTTTATGTCTAGGATTCCAGAAGCCACCTCTGTTTCAGCAACGACTGACATTTCCTGGGTTTGGGTCCAGGATTTGGGCTGGGACCAGATCAAACTCCCTTCTGAGTAATATGAGACCCTTCCCACGGACTTTCGAAGCTGTCTTCAGGATTTATGGTTTCAAAAGTCTGAAAACCACCACAGTAACCAGTAATTGAGTCCATAAAGACTTGCCACAGCTGTGTTCCTCCTGGAATGGTCTACAATGAACTGTGCCCCACTCCTAGCCCAGTGGGATCAAGCTTTTCTATCAACCTCCCAGATTGTCTTTTTCTTTAAATTAAATTATTTTCTTTCTTTTCAGTGTTTGACAATCACTTCCATGAATCTTAGGCTTATTTCCACTGCCATCCCTTCATTTCTCTCTCCTTCTGCACACTCTCCCTGAGGCAGGATAAAATCAAATATAGATGGTACATATACATTCCTACAAAATTCATGTTGCATAAAAGAATTAAGAGGAATGGAAGAAGCAATAAAGCAAAATAAGACAAAATAAACATAATACAAAAGAAAATGCCTGCTTCTGTCTGAGATCTAAATACATAGTTCTTTCTCTGGATGTGGCTCAAGAATCGTGCCTCACAAGTCCTTTGGAAGTTTTTAAATTCCGTGCATCATACAAAGTATACCATAAAAATTCCTCACACACTATGGTTGTGTACAAAGTACTCCTAGTTCTGTTCCTTTCACTCAATATCAGTTCATATAAGTGTTTCCAGGCTTTTCTGAAGACCTCCTGATCATGGTTTCTCATAGCAAAATAGTATTGCATTGCGTTCAAAAACCACAACTTGTTCAGGCTTTCCCCATTTGATGGGCATCCCCTTAATTTCCAGTATTGGGCCACCGCAAAAAGAGCTGCTATAAATATTTTTGCACATGTGGGACCCTTTCCAATTTCAATTATCTCTTTCAAAGTGAGTCCCAAAAATGATCATTCTAGGACAAAGAGTATGAACATTTGTGTAGCCCATTGGCCATAGTTCCAAAATTCTTTCCAAAATGGTTGTGTGAACTCACAGCTCCACCAACAATGAATTACTGTTCCAACTCTCCCACATCTTCTCCAACATTTATCATCTTCCTGTTTATGTTGGCCATTCAGATAGGTGTGATGTGGTATCTCAGAGCTGTTTTGATTTGCATGTCTCTAATCAATAGTGATTTAGAGGATTTTTCATGTGATTATAGACAATTTTAATTTCTTCTTCTGAAAATGCCCTGTTCATATCCTTTGACTATTTATCAATTGGGGAATGACTTGTATTCTTGTACATTTGACTCAATCCTCTATATACTTTAGAAATGAGGCCTTTATCACAGAAACTAGGTGCAAAAATTCTTTCCCAAGGGTGGAGTCAACATGACACAGTAGGAAGACATACATACTCTAGTTCTTCCCCCACAGCCCATACATAAAACACCTGTAAAGAATGACTCTCAACAAATTCCATAGCAGCAGAAGCCACAGAATTACAGAGTGGAGGAGATTTCCAGGTGGAAGGTGACCTGGAAGGCTGACACAAAAGGTCTGTTGCACCAGTCATGGAACATAGAAAAGCCCAGCTTTGGCTGTGTGGCACTTGGAGGAGCAGGACCAGGGCAGCACCTGGATGAAATCCCCAGAAGCAGAGGTTCCCAGACCCCTCAACCCACAAGCTTCAAGTAAAGCTTCTAAGGTCAGTGAGAGGGCTTTTTCACCTTGGTGCCAAAGGAGCAAGGTTCTCATCTGTTCCTGACTGCAGTTGGTGGCAGTAGCAGCAAGGTGACAGTGCTGCATACCAGTGACTGTGGAAGGCAGCATCCAGCTTCCATCGTTGGAGCACTCAGCTTAAAGTACCTGGAGGAATTGAGCAGCGGATATGAATCTCAGCTCTAAGTAGCTCCCCTACCCTCTGCCTAAATCCCCTAGAGGAACTAAGCAGCTAATGTGAATCTCAGCCCTGAGTGTGGTACTGGGGCAGGGCTGAGCTGGAGGCCCCTGAGGAATAAAATCGTCTCCTTGATTGTGCCACCTTGGAGAACCTGAGAACTTACAGGTCCCCAGAGTATGCCCTCCTCTTGGCAAGGGACCCAAAAGTCAAGTAACTGACTGAGCAAAAGCCCAAAAAAGGGGAAAAAAAATAAGACTTTAGAAGGTTACCTTCTTGGTGACCAGGATTATTCTCCCACCCTTTGAGATGAGGAAGAACAATGCTTACCATCAGGGGAAGACATAAAAATCAAGGACTTCCCAAACATCCAAAATAAATATGCAATGGGCTTAGGCCATGGAAGAGCTGAAAAAAAAATTTTGAACATCAAGTAGGAGAGGGGGAGGAAAAATTAGGAAGGAAAATGTGATCAATGTAAGAAAATCATGAAAAGGGAGACAAGGGCTTAATAAAGGAGACCCAAAAAATTCTGAAGAAAATAACAACTTTTAAAAATAGACTAAGTCAATTGCCAAAAGAGGTCCAAAAAGCCAATGAGGATAAGAATGCTTTAAAAAGCAGAATTAGCTAAATGGAAAAGGAAGTTCAAAAGGTCATGGAAGGAAATAATTCTTAAAATTTACAATGGAGCAGATGGAAGCTCATGAATTTAAGAGAAAATGATAAATTGAAAAACAAAACCAAAAGAATGAAAAAAATAGAAGACAACGTGAAATGTCTCTTTGAAAAAACAACTGACTTGGAAAATAGATACAGGAAAGGCAGTTTAAAAATTATGAACTGCCTGACAGCCATGATCAAAAAAAAAGCCTAGATATCAACTTTCATGAAATTATTGAGGAAAACTGCCCTAATATTCTAGAAGTAGAGAGCAAAATAAATATTGAAAAAATCCACCAATCCCTTCCTGAAAGAGATCCAAAAAGAGAAACTCCTAGGAACATTATACTCAAATTCCAGAGTTAGCAGGTCGAGGAGAAAATATTGCAAGCAGTTAAGAAGAAACAATTTGAGTATGGTGGAAATATAATCAGGATAAGACAAAATCTAGCATCTTCTACATTAACAGATTGAAGGGCTTGGAATATGATATTCCAGATGTCAAAGGAAGTAGGATTAAAAGAAAGAATCACCTACGCAGCAAAACTGAGTATACTACTTTGGGAGAAAAATGATCCTTCGATGAAATAGAAGATTTTCAAACATTCTTGATGAAAAGATTATAATTTAAAAGAAAATTTGACTTACAAAGAAAAAAATCAAGAGCAGCATGAAAAGGTAAACAGGAAAGAGTAATCACAAGGGACTTACTAAAGTTGAACTGTTTACATTGCTACGTGAAAAGATAGTATTTGTAACTCTTGAAACTTTTCTTATTATCTGGGTAGTTGGAAGGATTATACACACACGCATACACACATGTGTAGAGAGAGAGAGAGAGAGAGAGAGAGAGAGAGAGAGAGAGAGAGAGAGCGCCACACAGGGTGAGTTGAATAGAGAGGGATCATATCTACAAAAATAAATTTAACGGATGAGAGAGGAAGATATTGGGAGGAGAAAGGAAGAAATGAAATGGGGCAAATTATCTCTCATAAAAGAGGCAATAAAAAGTTTTTTCAAAGGAGGGAAAAGGGTGGGGTGAGAGGGAAAATGTGAAACTTGCCCTCATTACAGTTGATTCAAGGAAGGAACACTATCCACACTCAATTTGCTATGAAAACCTATTTTATACTACAGGAAAGTAGGGGAGAAGAGGATAAGCAGGGTGGGGGAGAATTGATGAATGGAAAGACAAAAGGGAGAAGGGAGCAATTAGAAGTAAACACTCTTTAGGATGGTTAAAAGAGAGAATACAAGAAAGGGGGAGCAAGATAGGATGGAGGGAAATACAGTTATTCTTACACAACATGACTATTATGGAAGTCATTTGCAAAGCTACATAGATAGATAGATAAATAGATAGATAGAGATAGATAGAGATAGATATAGACTATATTGAATTCCTTGCCTTATCACTGGGGATAGGTTGGGAGGAATGAAGGAAGAGAAATTCGAACTCAAATTTTTAGGAAAAAATGTTCAAAACTGAATAATAAAAAGCACAGGTAATCAGGTACAGAAATTTATCTTTCTCTAAAGCACAAGAGTAAAGATAGGGAAAAGGGAAGGGAGGGGTATTAGAAGGGAGAGCAGATTAGTGAATGGGGTAAACAGAATGTGAGCCATTTTGGGGTGGGGAGAGGGGAGAGAAACGGAGATGATAATTTGGAACTCAAAATTTTGTGGTAATGAATGTTGGAAGCTTAAAATAATTAAATTATCAAGTAAAGAAAGAAAATAAAAAAATCTTAAACTAAAAGAAAAATAAATAAAAGTTGTTTCCTATGTTTCCTGCTTCCCTCCTAATCTTGGTTGCATTGGGGTTATTTGTTCAAATCTTTCCAATTTAATGCAACCAAAATTATCCTCTTTGCATTCATAATGTTCTCTATCTCTTGTTGGGTCATAAATTTCTCCATTCTCCAGAAATCTGACAAATACAATATTCCTTGTTTATTTGTTTATAGCATCAATCTTTATACCTCGATCATGCATCCATTTGACTTTATTCTTGTTTTCAGTTTCAGGTATTGCTCTATACCCAGTTTCCACTACTCTGTTTTCCAGTTTTCTTAGCAACTTTTCTTGAATAGTGAACTTTAATCCCAGACACTGGGTCCTTGAGTTTGTCAAACAGGAGGTTGCTATATTCATTCACTACTGTTTTGAGTACCTAACATATTCCACTGATCTACCCCTATGTTTCTTAGTCAATACAAAGTTGTTTTGATGATTACTGCTTTAAAATAAAATTTGCTATGTGGTAGGTCTAGACAATTTTCCTTAGCCTTTCTTTTCATTAGTTCCCTTGACATTCTGGATGTATTGTTCTTCCAGATGAATTTTGGTATGATTTTCTCTAGTTCCAAAAAATAATTATCTGGTAGTTTGACTGGTATGGCCCTGAATAAGTAAATTAATTGAGGGAGAATTGTGATCTTTATTATATTAGCTCTGCCTATCCATGAATCATTGATATTTTTCCACTTATTTAGATCTGACTTTATTTATGTGTTATATTTATTTTTTTTGTAATTGTGTTTCAATAGTCTCTGAGTTTGTTTAAGCAGGTATACTCTCAGGTATTTTATAGTGTCTATTGGAGCTTTAAATTGGATTTCTCTTTCTATCTCTTGCTGTTGGGCTTTGTTAGTAATGTGTGTGTGTGTGTGTGTGTGAGTGTGTGTATATGTACATATATATATATATATGTACATATACATATATATATGTATGTATGTGTAATATATACTCAGATGCCAACATTGTTATTATTTCAAGTAGTTTTTTATTTCATTCTCTGAGATACTCGAATTGTATCATCATATCATCTACAAAGAGTGATAAATTAGTTTCTTTTTTGCCTCTTCTAGTTCCTTCAATTTCTTTTTCTTCTCTTATTGCTGCAGTTAGCATTTCTAATACACTATCGAATAACAATGGTGATAATGGACATCGTTGTTCCACCCCTGATCTTATTGGAAATGCATCCAGTTTATCCTCATTGCATATAATGTTTGCTGATGGATTTAGGTAGATACTGCTTATTATTTTATGGAAAGTTCAATTTATTTCTATCCTCTACAGTATTTTCAATAGGAAAAGGTGTTGTATTTTGTCAAAATCTTTTTCAGCATCTATTGAGAGAATAATGTGTTTTCTGTTAGTTTTGTTGTTGGTATGACCAATAATACTAACAGTTTTTCTAATATTGAACCAGCTCGGCATTCCTGGTATAAATCTTTTCTGATCATAGTATATTATTCTCACTATAATTTGCTGTATTCTTTTTGCTAATATTTTATTTAAAATTTTTGCATCAATGTTAATTAGAGAAATAGGTCTATAATTTTCAGTCTCTATTTTCGCTCCTCCTGGTCTAGGTATGAAAACCATATCGATATCATAAAAATAATTTGGTAGGAGTCCTTCTTTGGCAATTATCCCAAATAGTCTATATAATATTCTAATTAACTATTCTTTAAATGTTTGTTAGAATTCACTTGTAAAACCATCTGACCCTAGAGATTTTTTTCCTAGGGAGTTCATTGATGACTTGTTCAATTTCTTTTTTATGAAATGGTGATATTTAAGTATTCAACTTCCTCTTCCATTAATCTGGGCAATTTACACTTTTTAAAATAATATTTCTTCTCGTTTAGATTGTTAAATTCACAGGCATACAATTGGGCAAAGTAATTTCTAATTATTGTTTAAATTTCCTCCTCATTGGAGGTTAGTTCATCCTTTTCATTTTTTGATATTGGTAATTTGCTTTACTTTCTTTTTTTAATCAAATTGAAAAAAAATTTATTAATTTGATTGTTTTTTCATAAAACCAACTCTTAGCTTTATTTATTAGTTCAATTGTTCTCTTAAGTTCAATTTTATACATCTCTCCTTTAGTTTTCAGTTCTTCTAATTTGATATTTACTTGGGGATTTTCAGTGTGTTCTTTTTCTAGCTTTTTCAGCTGCGTGCCCAATTCATTGGTCTCCTAAATATGTAGGCATTCAATGATAAAAAACTTCCCCTAAGAATTGCTTTTGCCGCATCCCATAAGATTAGGTAGGTTGTATTAATATTGCCATTCTCTGGAGCGCAGTGTTTGATTTTTTCAGTAATCTGTTGTTTAATCCACTCATTCTTTTCATTAATGTTTATTTATTTATTTTTAGTTTTCAACATTTATTTCCACAAAATTTTGACTTTCAAATTATCTCCCTGTCTCTTCCCTCACCCTATAATGCCTTGCATTCTGATTACCTTTTCCCTCAGTATGCTCACCATTCTATCACACCCTTATACCTTTCTTCTCTCTTTTCTTGTGGGACAAAATAGATTTCTGTAATTCATTACCTGTGTTTCTTATTTTCCAGGTTTATGCAAAAACAATTCTCGACATTCATTCCTAATACTTTGAATTCCAACTTCTCTCCCTTGCTCCCTCCCCACCCATCCCGAATAAGAAGGCAGGCAATTCAATATAGGGTATATACGTGTAGTTTTGCCAAAGATTTCCATAACACGCAAGTTGTGTAATACTGTAATTCCTCCTATCCTATCTTTGCACCCATTTATTGTTTTCTTCCTCTTGACCTTGTCCCTCTCCAAAAGTGTTTATTTCTGATTACTCTCTTCTCCCATTTGCCCTCCCTTCTATCATTCCCCAACTCTGCTTGTCCCCTTCTCCCCTACCCTTCTTAGTCTAATATATACTTTCATATCAAACTCAGTGAGCATGTCATTTCCTCAAGCGAAATGTGAAGAGTAAGCTTCCCTTTCTCACTCTCACATCCTCCCTTTTCTCCTCCCCTGAAGAAGCTTTCTCTTGATTCCTAGATGAGTGATAATTTATCACATTCCCTTTCTCCCTTTCTCCTCCCAATATATTCCTCTCTTACCTCTTAATCTTATTTTACATTTTCTTTAGGTATCATAACTTCTTATTCAACTCACCCTGTGTTCCCTGTCTTTGTTTGTGTGTGTGTGTGTGTCTTTGTATAATTTCTCCAACTACCCAAATACTGAGAAAAGTCTAAGATTTACAAATATTATCTTTCTCTGTAGGAATGCAAACAGTCCAACTTTAGAAAGTACTTTATGATTTCTCTTTTCTGTTTACCTTTTTATGCTTCTCTTGATTCTTGTGTTTGAAAATCAAATTTTCCATTCAGTTCTTTTCTTTTCATCAAGAACGCTTGAAAGTTCTCTGTATCATTGAATGACCATTTTTCCCCTGAAGTATTTTACTCAGTTTTGCTGCATCGATGATTCTTGGTTTTAATCCCAGTTCCTTTGACTTCTGGAATATCATATCCCAAGCCCTTTTATCCCTTAATGTAGAAGCTGCCAGATTCTGTGTTAACTTGATTGTATTTCCACAACACTCAAACTACTTCTTCCTGTTTGCATGCAATATTTTCTCCTTGACCTGGGAACTCTGGAATTTGACTACAATATTCCTAGGAGCTTCTCTTTTTGGATCAGACAAGACCAGATCACACTCCCCTCTCCTGGGTAGCAGAGCCCTCCCACTGACCCTTGAAGCTGTCTCTGGCATTTGTGGATTGAGGCATCTGGGAACTTTTGCCAGTACTGCCCTGGATGCTGTTCTGGGTCCTGTCATTGCTGCCTCATTCTGGTCTGCACTCTGCACTGGTCTACACTCCACATAACACACTCATTCTTTAAGATTAGATTGTTTAGTTCCCAATTAGTTTTTGGTGTATATTTCCATGACTTTTGATTACATATATTTTTTATTACATTATGATCTGAGAAGGATGCATTGACTATCTCTACGTTTCTTCACTGGATTGTGAGGAACACATAGCTAATTTCTGTATATGTGCCATGTACTGCTTAGAAAAACATATGTTCATTTCTACCCCATTCAATTTTCTCCAGAGATTTATCATATCTACCTTTTCCAGAGTTTTATTCACCCTTTAACTTCTTTTTTTATTTATTTTGAGGTTAGGTTTATCAAATTGAGAGAGGGAGAGATTGAGGCCCCACACTAGCAGAGGTTTGCTGTTTATTTCTTCCTCTAACTCCCTTAACTTCTCCTCTGAGAATTTGAATGCTGTACTACTTGGAGCATATATATTTAGTAATGAAATTGTTTTGCTGTCTGTGGTAGCTTATAGCAGGATACATTTTCCTTCTCTTTTCTTTTGATTAGCTCTATTTCTCCTTTTGATTTGTCTGATATTAAGATTGCTACCCCTGCTTTATTTCCATCAGCTGAAGCACAATATATTTTGATCCAGTCTTTTCCCTTTACCCTGTGTATATGCTCCTGTTTCAAATGTGTTTCTTGTAAGCACCACATTGTTGGATTATGGTTTTTAATCCATTCTACTATCCATCTCAGCTTCATGGGAGAGTTCATCCCATTCACATTCACTGTTGTGATTACTATCTGTGTCTTTTACTCCCTCTCCTTTCCTCTTGTTTATGGTTTTATTTCTCCTCTCTCCCCTCCACTCCACAATAGAGTTTTAATTTTTGACCTCAGCCTTCCTCAGTCTTTCCTTCCTTCTTTCAACTTGCTCCCTTTTAATCTCCCTTTCCCTTACTACTTCTTCCCTCCCTTTAATCATCCCCTCCCTCTGCTTACCCTATTCCCCTCCTATTACCTATAGAGTAGTTGTATTTCTATCCTTAACTAAGTTTGTTGTACCCTCCTTGAATCCAATAAGATGCAAGTATTTCTCAAACAATTTTCATGTCCCTGCTTTTTCCCTCTACTGTAATATATTTTTGTGCCTTTTGTGGTGTAATTTGTTTTTTTCTGCCTCATTCTTTTCACATCTCCCACTGCAATCCCTTTGCACTCTTAAATCACGTTTTTATCATGATATTCACTTTATACTGTTCCTTCTGTCTATGTATATCCCTTTTATATATCATAATAAATATACAATTTTTAGGATTAACAAGTATCCCCTTCCCTTAGAAGGAGGTAAACAGTTTTTTCCATATTGAGTAACAAGTTTTTTTGTTTTGTTTTCTTTTCCCTGTTTAGCTTTTTATACCTATCTTTAAGACCTGCTTTTGAAGATCGAATTTTCTATTGAGCTCTGGCCTTTTCATCAGGAAGGTATCAAAATCCCTTATTTCACTGAATATCTATCTCCTTGCCTAAAATATTATGCTTGAACTTGCTGACTAATTAACCCTTCATTGTACTCCCAGATCCTTTGCTTTATGGAATACCATATTCTAATTCCTTCGATCTTTTAATGTAGAAGCTACAAGGTCCTCTGTAATGCTGACTGTAGCTCCTCGATATTTGAATTTTTTCTTTCTGGGTGCCTGCAGTACTTTCTCCTTCACTGATAGTTCTGGAATTTGGTAACAATATTACTTGAAGTTTTTAGTTTGTGGAACATTTGTGAAAGTTAACAGTTGATTCTTTCAATGACTATTTTGCCCTCTAGATCTAGGACTTCTGGTCAATTTTTCTTGATGATTTCTTCGATAATATTGTCCATGCTAGTTTTTTGTTTTTGTTTTTGTTTTTTTTATGGCTTTGTGGTAGATAAATAATGCTTACATTTTCTCTCTTGGATATATTTTCCAGGTAAGTTGTTTCTCCAATTAGATATTATATAATTTTTTCTATCTTTTCATTCTTTAGATTCTGTTTGGCTGATTGTTGATGTCTCAGAAATTCATTAGCTTCTACTTTCCCTATTCTAATTTTTATCAAATTGTTTTCTTCAGTTAACTTCTGCATCTCCTTTTCCCTCTTCCCAGTTGTTCCATTTAAGGAGTTATTTTCTTCAGTTTGACTTTGTACTTCCTTTTTCATTTGTACAATTTTACTTTTAAATTCTTCTGTGATTTCTTTTTTTCATATTTTTAAACTCATTGGTAAGTTTTTGTTCTATTTCTCTCATTTGTCTTTTAAAATCCTTCCTGAGCTTTGCCAAGAAGACTCTTTGTGTTTCAGACCAGTTCATATTCCCCTCTGAAGTTTCAGATGAGTGTACAGTCTCAATGCTGACCTCTTTAGTGTTAGTGTTTTGGTCCTTGTCCCCATTTCTTTTTCTGCTTTACTTCTTACTCATGATAATCACCCTATCCCTGGCTTTTAAAATAGATCTGTTTGTCTGTGGCACTGATGGTTCTGTCCCATAGTTATTGTGCCTAAAACTTGAGGTTTTAGGTTTTGTGACTTCTGGTTCTTATAGCTAGAAGCTAAAATACTGCAGCTTAAATGGTGCTGAGCTCACTGGTTTGGGAAAGTAGAGGCTAAGTGAGGTTTTTTTCAGTTTCACTACAGTTTCCCTGGAGCTTGCTCGTTAAATGTGGGAGAGGGGTGGTCTGGCCACAGGGGGTCTTTGCTGCTGAGCTAGAGCATAGGCCAACTCAGTGGTTGATGATCCCACCTCTGCTAGTGCCTTCCCAATTCCCGTGGTGTGCTGAGGCACGCCTGTAGTCCTGCTTTTGGCAGTTGCTGGCTTCGCTCCACTGGGGATCAGGATCTACTCCAGGTTTGCTGAGTTGGCATTGTCTGGGATAGCTCTGATCCTACATTTGTCCCCTTCTGCCACAGACAGAGGGACCCTCCTTAGTTGTGTTCCTAGCCTCACAGGCTGAGTATGTTTACCCTTCTGCTGCTCCCACTCTTCCAGGTTCTTTTTTTTTTCCCCCAGGGAGATATTTTCTGTGCTCTTCAAGGTCAGCAAAGGGAGAAAAATAGCAGTTACTGATCATGCCACCATCTTACCTCCCAAATGTGAACAGCAGAATCCTCCGTAATAGGCTGATCGTCATCTGGAAGATGGTCATATACCTGAGAGCCAATGTGGCTTCAGAAGGGGCCAAAGAACAGTCAACGTGGTTTTTGCTGCCCAATAACTCCTGGAGAAATGCCTGGAGCAGAACAGAGGTCTGTATGCAACATTTGTAGATCTGACCAAGACCTTTGACACCATTAGTTGTGAGGATTTATGGGAAATTATTTCAAAATTTGGCTGCCAGGGGGCGGAGCCAAATGGAGGAGTAGAAAGACTCACCTATGCTAGGTCCGAACCCACAGCCCATAGATTTCCTGTAAAAGGAACTCCTGACAAAGTCTGGAACAGTGGAAGCCAGGCAGCAACACAGTGAAGGAGATTTCCGTTGCAGAGAGCCCAGAAAAATCAACCACAAAGGTACCCCAGACGGGAGCAGAATCCTGTCCTGCCGAGCGCTCCCCTCTCCCGCCCCGGCCACGCAGCACTGAGAGGAGCGAGCAGAGCCCAGCAGGCATCAGGGACCTGAATGTCCGGTGGCTGCGAAGGTGCCTCCACCACAGACACACAGGTCAGTGAGAGAGACGGGCTGAGAGGGGAGCGGGGGATCTCCGGGACTCGGACCCCCTGGGAAGCGGCCGCTGCGGCAAAGGCTGAGGCAGCTCGGCCAGAGGCAGAGGCAGAGGCAGCTCAACCAGAGACTCCCAGAGCAGGCTGGAGGTCCACCCCAGCTCCAATACAAAGGATCTCTGTATAAACCCCCTGAGGGAACTGAGCCTGAGAGGCGGCCCTGCCGCCACC
>JAQQSK010005160.1:111734-123305 GCA_028658325.1 Potorous gilbertii
TCGTACACAACACGACTATTATGGAAGTCATTTGCAAAACTACATAAATATGGCCTATATTGAATTCCAAAGGGAATGGGTGGGGAGGGAGGGATGGGGAGAAGCTGGAACTTAAAGTTTTAGGAGGAAACTGCTGAGTATTGTTCTTGCTACTAGGAAATAAGAAATACAGGTAATGGGGAATAGAAAGTTTTCTGGCCCTACAGGACAAAAGAGAAGATGGGGTAAGGGAAGGGAGGGATGATAGAAGAGAGGGCAGTTTGGTGATATGGGTAATTAAAATGTCCAGTGTATTGGGGAGGGTTGAGGGCACAAATGGGGAGAAAATTTTGGAACCCAAAATCTTGTGAAAATGAATGTAGAAAATTAAATAAATTTTTTAAATAAATAAATAGATGATAAAAAAATAAATAAATAAAATAGATTTTTGAGGAGGGACAGGATGATGGGAAAGAGAGAGGGGGGGATAGAGAAGTGGAGAGAGAGAGAGAGAGAGAGAGAGCGAGAGAGAGAGAGAGACAGAGAGAGAGAGAGAGAGAGAGAGAGAGAGAGAGAGAGAGAGAGAGAGAAGCAATAAAATGAGATAAAAGGAAATTCATTTCTGTGAATGTGAATTGTTTGAGCTTATGGAAGGAAACAGAATCCAACAATATATTTACAAGAGAAGTATCTTTAAAAAAATACGTAGAGAGGGTTAACATAAAGAGCTCTAGTAAGATGTAATATTTTTCAGCTGAAGTAAAAAAAAGTAGAAAAACAGAATAAAAATCATTATCTAAAGCAAGGCAAAAATAGAGAACTAATATTAGTCAAAAGAAGTAATCATGGAAACTGAACTATGCTCAGAGTTAACACAGATAATGAAGTAATACCAAAAATTTCTACAGCAAGCTTATCTGATGAAGACATAATTTCTCAAATATACTGAATATAGAACTAAGTAAAATTTATAAAACCTAACAGTCATTCTCCAAATGATAACTGCTCAAAAGATATAAACAGGTGATTTTCAGAAGAAATTAACATTATCTATAGTTATGAAAATGATTGATTAAATGATTGATAAGAGAAATGATTGATAAGAGAAAGGCAAATTAAATGACCATGAAGGAATACCTTACACCTGCAAGAAATGACAAAATGTGGAAATGATAGGCATATTAAAAAGTACTGATGAACTTGTCCAGTCATTCTGAAGAACAATTTGGAATTTTAATCAAAGGTTTATAAGAATGACCATATCCTTTGACCTAGCAATACTGCTACTAGGTCTATATATCAGATACCAAAGAAAAAGGAAAAGAACCTAGATGTACATAAATATTTATATCAGTTATTTTTGTGGTTGTAAAGAATTGGAAATCAAGGAGGTGCTCATCAATTAAGATGAAGAAGTTGTAGCATATGATTATGATAGAGTTTTATGCTAGTCAGCTATGTGACACAGATATAGTGTTGGACCTCAAGTCAGAACGACTCTTCTTCCTGAGTTCAACTCTGGCTTCAGACACTTGATAGCTATTTGATCCTAGGCAAGTAGTTTAACCCTGTTTGCCCCAGATTCCTCGTGGTAATGGTAATTTAAATGGGAAGATCTCTCTAATTCATTAATAGGCCCATGTGACCTACTTAATCACATGGAAACCTAAGTCACATGTGGTGGGAGTAGCTTACTGAAGGGTGGAACAGGAAAGGTGGACCAAAGCTGCGAGGAGGCTGGTCGGGCTAGTTAGAGCTTTAAAGGTCACAGGAAAGCAGCCACAGCTAGGTTCCTGGGTGTTTGTGTGAATGTCCCGGGTGGGTGTGTGGGAGGCTTGGGAATGGCTTTGACCCCCGCAGTGCTCATGTTTATTAACTTCTTGCTCACTTGAACGGATTTAACTTTCTGATGTCTAAATAAATGTTTTTTTTTTGCCTTCTATATGTAGAGTCTTTTATACTTTGCAATTGAGAACTATGCTGGCATATTCAGAATCACCACCACTTCTGTGAATATGCCTTAGCAATAGAACTTCTTGGTTACTATTACAGATTTGGCTTTTGGGTGACTGAATAAATGTTTTTCTTCTGCTTTCCATATGGAAAGTTTTTTATACTTGGAAATTCAGAACTATGCTGGCATATTAGTAGCTACCCTCGGTGCTGTGTTTATTGCCTGGATGATACACTCATCTGGAAAGTGAGATAGGGGTGGAAATGGCAAAACATTCCAGTATTTCTGCTTAATAAAATACCAAATGAAGTAATAAAGTCAGAAATGACTGAACTACTATTGTGCTATAAAAAATAATGTGTAGGTGGCTTCACAGAAAAACATAGCAATAACTACATGAACTCATTCAGAGTGACATGAAAAGAACCTGAAGATCAATTGTGTACAGAAACACCAATGGTGTAATGGTGATCAGCTATGAAAGACTTTCCTACTCTCACAATACAATGATCCAAAACAATTCCAAGGGACTCATGATGAAAAAGCTTTCCACCTTCAGAGAGAGAACTGAAGAATTCAAAGTGTGAACGGAAAAACTCAAAGTAAATACTGAAGAATAATTTGCTCACTTTATTTTTAGAGCTTTTTTCAAAAAATTGCTAATAGAAAATATGTTGTACATGATTTCACAGCAATAGTTACTAACACTTTCCCTTCTTAGTTGGTATAGGTAGGCATGGGAAAGAAGAAAAGAGCTGACAACTAAACTAAAAAAGAAAAATGTTAAATATAAAAAAATATTAAATCAGATCAAGAAAAAATAAAATAAATTACAAAAATAAGGCAACAAAAATAGCAAAATAATATCATAGTAGTGCCTGCCTGTACAAGGTCCTAACATTCTCTTGGGAACAGGAGTGGGAGGAACCATGAAAAGGGATCACGGAATGCATTTCTCATGTTTTGATCTAGATCTCTGATTTCTTTTTGATGTATACTACTTCAGATACAGATTTGCCACCTATGCAGATTGACCACCCTTATAAATTTTAATCTAAATAAATTGCTGAAAGTACTGAACAAGTTTTTGCTCGCATATGGTAATACAGATTATATTTTAGTGCTAAACTTCTGTAACTTCTATGTAGATTTATTTGATTTCAAGCTTATACAAAGAAATTGAAGCGGATCACCTAATCATAATTTTAGATTTGAAAGATACTTTGAATATGACTCTTATTCAACCTATATTCTAAAGATTTCCCTCTATACCATGAATTATTGGGTAATGTAGGTATAGGGATAGTAAAGAGTTGAAGATGAAACCTAGTTTGTGCACCCACATTCCTGAGAGGATGGTGAAGTCTTTGACAAAAAGGTAAGTTAGGAAATAATTTGAGTCTCTCAAAGGCAGGGGTTGTATGTTACCTGATCCTTAAATGAAACAGCATATTTTATTTTCATGTGGAAAATTAAATAAGTAAAATTTTTTATTCTTTTTCATTCTTAAGGCTAAATTATTTTATAAGGTATTACTCATTTTGATTTTCTGGGAAGAGAATATGAATCATGGTGGTCATGATGGGAAAAGTTCAGTTAAGAACATATTATCTCAGAAGAAGAAGCACAAAAAAAGGTATTTTTAAATATTTTGAAAAATGAAAAGAAAAATTATTTAGTTCAGTTGACTGGACAATTATTTTGTAATTAATGGGTGCTTTGATTCTTCAAAAAAGAAGAAAAAATATGGTTTGTAATTTGGTAAAGAGAAATTACCACAATAATTAAATAAAGTCAGTTGACCAATCATTCAGAGTAAAGATGTAAATTTGGAAAAAGTATACATGTGGGCAGGGGGAAAGTTTATATAACAATAAAATAAAAAATAGGAAGATGGAAGATGGAAATTCTGATTTATCATACATCAAATTTGAAGATATTTTGTGTTAACGGACTTATTTTTTTCTATGGTTTCTGAAACTTTGTATGAAGTTTTAATAGCTTCCTTTATCTGTCTTCCATTTACTCCAATATTTTCCAAAAAGATATCTGTTCTTTCTTTTTTTCTCTCTCTATTATTCCTGAAGCATGCTTTTTTCTCCTCCCTGTCAAAGTATTAATTGGAAAGAAGGAAATTGTACTCACAACTTCTATCTATATTTTATTAAGAATAGACCAGAAAAAGTTTCCTGCACATACTCAATAGTTTGAAAAGGCATATTACATTGTGTTAACAAAATTGACTTGGCAGGAAGAAAATACAAGGATAAGAATATCACGAACAAGTAAACAAAGAATTCAGTCACAAAGCATGCATCATGAATGATCCATTTGAAGAAATTTTGATTTGTGCCACATAGGATATTTCCAAATAATTCACTGATATCTAATAACAGTTTTAGAATTTTGATTTTATGGCAATTATTTCTTTTTTAGAATTTTGTATTTTAAAGACTTTATCTTGAAATGGCAAAGTAACAGTCATTTTGTTTTACTAAGAAGAAACAAAATTTGTTCTCCTTAAAGAGCTATCTAAAGTCACTGATGTTAAATATAACTAGAGTAAGAAATGAAAGCTGCATCTGTACATCTGTTTCATGATTTTGTGCAGGAGTTAGTAAACTATAGCCAGATGGTTTAATTTATTGCAAGGATTAACAAGTTACGGCCAGGCTGATATGCTACTGTCACTTCTTTTCAAGGGTCAAAAAGATAACGATTTTCTTTGACTTTATAAAATAATATTTTTATATATTGAAAAAAAAATCATTCTTAGCCTCTAAGTCATACAGAGTCAGTGAAGAGGAAAATGTGCTTTTCAGGAGTACTTTCCTGATCCATGTTAGTGAAAAGGATGCTGAAATTTGAGACAGAAAGATATGTGTTAAAAACATTTTTAGCCCTATTTGTATGACATTGGATCAATGACAACCTGTCTGTATTTCAGCTTCCTCCTCTGTAGAATGAGATGGCTGGATACCATGGCCTTTCTCTCTATATATATTTGATTTGCCTCTCTAGTTATCTATTATTTGTCGATCTTATTTTCTCTACATATTGATTTGTCTGTTTGATATGCTTCTGGCAACAGAATCATTGAACAAAGGCATTGTAATATAGTAGGAAAAATATTAGATGAATTGAGTATGAGTCTCTGTTCTGCCAGGTATATGTTGTTGTTTTTGTTCTTTCGTTTAAGTCATGCACAATCCTTTGTGACCCCATTTGGGGCTTTACTAACAAAGGTACTGAGGGGTTTGTGATTTCCTACTCCTGATTATAATATAGATGAGGAAGTGAGGCAAACAGTATTAAATGACTCGTCCAGGGTCACATAGCTATTAAGTGTTTGAAACAGTATTTTAATTTAGGAAGATCAATTTTCCTGACTTCAAGGCCAGTAATCTATATATACTATCCAAGCTAAATAGCCATCCTATTTGTGACACATTGGACTTGAAACACATGGAGCCAAATTTCATCTTCTCTAAAATGAGAATATTAGATTAGCTGATCTCCTTGTAGCTAAAAATATGTCACCATTTTATCTCAAAAGCAAATACTATGTACCCTGAATAATGCCCAAGTCATCACTGTATTAGACACATGCACATTGTAGCTATTAGACACACATACCCAAGAGTTACTATTTTGGAGTTGATGCCATGTGAAATCATCTTATTATGAGGTCTCCCCTAAGTTAACTTCTTTAGATGAGCATAAAATGGATATACCTTGAAAACAACTTCTAACCATTCAAGAAAAACCGTCTTTATTATAACATTGTCATTATTGTAAGTTATTATTGCAGCATTATTGTTAAAATAAATGGTTGCTTCTATGAACTTGCTGGTTATGATTGTTTCAATGAGATATTTTCTCTGAATATCATTTGCCTCAGTAGTCATTCTTTCATCCTACGTATCCTTATTTGACTAAAGAGAAACGTCGTCTCTGTTCAAAAATGATTATTCCCCCCTTGGATTGCCTTTAATTTTAATTTTCTGTATCATTCAAAGGATATTCATCATGCTCTTCTTCTTATGATATGCATTCCTTTATATTTCAAATACATTTATTATTTACGTATAATATTTTTACTTATATTTTATATTATATTGATGTTATAACATATTTTAATTATAAACATTTCTATTTACATATTATTAATTTCACATGTATTTTCAATTTTTTATTTCATATATAATATACATAAACATGCATCTATCTTTGTATTGTTCATTGGACCATTCATAATTTTGAGTCACATAAGATTATAGATTTCTGTGGTTTATAATATCTCTATAGATGAGAATATTGACAGAAAGCAATTTGTACTGGGGATTTCTTTGGCATCTTTGAAATCTTTGTGAAAGTTTCTAAATTCTGTTCAGCTTAAATTCATCCTTTTTTCCAGTTTTGTCACTATTTCACTATGTTTGTGAAGCCTGTTCCAACTAAATGTACTTCCCATCCACCTGCATGTCACGATTTTGTCAATATTCAGGCCTTTTTCATGTTTTTTCTCTGTCTGCCTGTCATAGGACTCTTATTTTGGGAAATTCTTATAGAGTTGTGCATCAACTTCAATCAGGCCAGTATCACTAATAAACACAACTGTTTGGAGAACCTCAACATCTGTATGACTCCCTATTTTGCTTAGACTTCATTCATGTTATACTTTATGATAGTAAGTATCATCTTTATCAATGTTTTCTTTCCCCTTTTGCTTGATATGGAAATCAGAAGATCATTGAACAAAGATATTTCTATGATTAAACCTACCATCAAATTCTTTAAACATGAGGTGAAAGATTTCAAGTGTGAAGTTTGCCCTACTAAGTTGATTATGTGTAATCAAATAGTGCCTTCAGAGGTTTTATGTGTTCTCCTCTGTATGTTTATGAAAAGGCAATTTCCCACAGAAATTAGTCTGAAAAAGATTAAATTATCTTTTTCTTCTTTACATTTTCATCAAGGATACCCTTAAGGTGTATGTAGCTCTTTGTCATTAACATTTTATGGAAAGGATAAAATGATTAAAACACCGGGTTGTTAAAAGTGTCTTTGACAGAAAATAAAAGTTAAGAACAACCCGTCTAAAGTCTAAGTGTGGGCTTGTATACCCACAACAGGAAATAAAATTTGTTTTCTCCCTAGCTGGAATTTAATTTTAAAAAAATGTGATTCCAAAGCACTTCATAAATATTAGAAATGTTAAGGAGAGAATGAGGAGGAAAAATGTTTAGTCCCAAATATTTGCCACTTTCTACTTAGATTTAAATCTACTGGAAATGTATCAATATCATTTTCATGGCACTTGTGTCTTTTTTCCTCTCTTTTCCATCATCTCTTCAAAGCAATAAGTACATTATAAGTTATGTCACTTCCCAGAAAAAATAGGTAATCAAATAATTTTTATACAAGCAGGATAATAACCACCTCCTTCAGCAAGCTTCCAACCTACTTTTTATTTTATATGTTTTCATCTCTACCAATATTTTAATTTAAAATGTTTATTTTTAGTTTTTAATATTCATATTTAAAATATTTTGATTTCTCAAATTTTCCCCCTCTCTTAAGCCCCATCTCTAATATGGCAGGGAATTTGATATAGCCTATCAATGACAAACATAGTAAACATTTACACATTAGTCATGCTGTGAAAGAAGAATCAAAACAAAAGAGGAAAACCATGACAAGGAAAAAAAAGAAGAGAAACTAGTAGTCTTCAATTTGTACATAGTCTTCAACAGTTCTTTCTCTGAATATGGATAGTATTTTCAATTATGAGTCTTTTGGAATTTTCTTAGATCATTGCATGGCTGAGGAGTTAAGTCTATCAAAGTTGGTCATCACACAAAGTTCCTGTTATTGTGTACAATGTTACCCTAGTTCTTCTCATTTCACTCATTATTGGTTCATGTAAGTCTTTCCAAGTTTTTCTGAAATCTACCTTTTCATCATTTTTTATGGAAAAATAGTATTCAATTATATTCAAGTAGTACAACTTCTTCAGGCAGTCCCCTTTAAATAAGTATTCCCTCAATTTCCAAGATTTGGCCACCACAACAGAGATAACATAAACATTTTGTACATGTGGGTCCTTTCCCCATTTTTATAATCTTTTTGTAATAGACACCTAGTAGTGCTATTGCATACACAATTTTACCCTTTGGGCATAGTTAAAAATTGCTTTCCAGAACGGCTGGATCAGTTCATAACTTCACCAACAATGCACCAGAGTTCCATTTCTTCATTGGAAAACTGTCTGTTAATATTCTTTGACCATTTTGCTATAAATTCTTCTGTTCTCATAAATCTGACAGGCAAACTATTCCTTGCTCTCTTAGTTTGCTTATAGTATCAGATTTTATATCTGTGTACCTTACCTTTTCCATTGAACCACCACTTTATTTCTTAACCAGTACCATATAGTTTTGATGATCACTGCTTTAAAATATAGCTTTAGATGTCCTACAGCTAGTCCACCTTCCCTTATATTTCTTTTCATTAATTGATTTTACATTAAACATTTAATCCTCCAGATGAATTTTGATGTCAGTTCTATATTTCTAATCTTTATATATATATACATATATATATATATATATATATGTTTGTGTGTGTGTGTGTGTGTGTGTGTGTATGTGTGTATGCATATATATTAGGTTAGTTGGTATGGCAGAAAATAATTAAATTACTTTTGGCAGAACTGTAATTTTTTTTTATTACCTCAGCTTCCCCATGAAAAACTGATATATTTCCAACTAATTTGATCTGATTTTATTTGTGTTAAAAATGTTTTATAATTGTGTTTCTATAGTTCTTGTGTTAGTGTTAGCATGTAGACTCCCCAGTATTGTGTATTTTCTACAATTACTTTAAAGGGAATTTCTCTTTCTAGTAACATATAGAAATGCCAGTAATTTATATGGGATCATTTTATGCAACTTTGCTAAATTTATTATTCCAAGTGCTTTTTACTTGATTTTCTAGGATTCTCTAAGTATATCATCATATCAACTACAAAAAGTGAGAGCTTTGCTTCTTCATTAACTATTCTAAAACCTTCAATTACTTTTTCTCCTCTTAATGTTAAAGCTAACATTTCTAGTACAATATTGACTAACAGTGATGACAATGGACATCTATGCTTCGCCCTTAATCTTATTAGAAATGTTTCTAGCTAAATCCCATTACATCTAATGCTTGCTGATGGTTTTGGGTAGACGATACTTATCATTTTAATGAAAACTACATTGATTCCTAGGCTCACAAGAGTGTTTTTGTTGGTTTGTGTCTTTGATTGTTTGTTTCTGGTGCTGCAGTTGGTGTTATGTGACTTACTCAAAGTCACCCAGCTCATTTAGTGTCTCGTGTCTGAGGCCAGTAATGGAACCCAAGTCCTCCTACCTCCAGGGCAGTGCTCTGTGAATTGTGCCACCTAGCTGCCCCATTTCTAATGTTTTTAAACAGGAATGTATTCTGTATTTTGTCAACAGCTTTTCCTGAATATATTGAGACAATCATATGATTTCAGTTAATTATGTTTTTGATATCAATTATGCTGAAAGTTTTCCTAATAATGAACCAGTCTTGTATCTTTGGTATAAATCTCACTTGGACATAGTGTATTACAATTGTGACAAGTTGATGTAATCTCTTTGTTAATATTTTATTTAAAATTTTTGCATCTATATTCGTTAGAGAGATTGGTGTATAATTTTCTTTCTGTATTTTGGCTCCTCCCAGTTCAGGTATCAAAACCATTTAGTATCAAAAAGAAGTTGATAGGAATTCTTCACCTAGGTTTTCCAATAGTTTATACAGTATTGGAGTCAATTGGTCTTTAAATGTTTGGTAGAATTCTCTGGCTAGTCTATGTTGCCCTTGAATTTTTCCTTAGTGAATTCATTGATGGCTTGTTCAATTTTGTTTCTTCTGAAATGTGGTTATGTAAATATTTCATCTCCTCTTGAGTTAATCTGTGCAATTTATATTTTTGTAAATATTTAATCATTTCACATACTTTGTCAGATTTCTTAGCATATAGTTAGGCAAAACAGCTCCTAAAAGTTGTTTTAATTTTCTCTTCATTGGTGGCATATTTACCCTTTTCATTTTGCATACTGATAATTTGGTTTTCTTCTTTCCTTTTTATAAAATCAAATTAAGTAATATATTATTTATTTTATCTTTTTTTCATAAAATTCTATCTTGATTTTATTTATTAATTCAGAAGTTTTCTTAATTTCAATTTTACTAATTTCTCTTTTGATTTTCACAATTTCTAATTTGGCATTTGATTAGGGATTTTTAACTTGTTCTTTCTCCAGTTTTTTTTTTTTTAGTTGCATACCCAATTCATTTATCTCATCTTCCTCTATTTTTATTTATAAAAGCATTTAGAGATGTAAAATTTCCCCTAAGGATTGCTTTCGTTGTACCACCTAAGTTTTGTTATGTTGTCTCATTATTGCCCTTCTCTTGAATGAAGTTATTGATTATTTTTATGATGTAATGTTTGGCCTATTTTTTTTTATAAGATTATATTGTTTAGTTTCCATTTAAATTTTTATCTTTCATTGGTCTTTTAATAAATATAATTTTTGTTGTATCAATCATGATCTGAACAGGACGTATCAAATATTTCTGTCTTTCTTGGACTGTCAGGTTTTTATGCACCAGTATATCGTCAATTTTTGCGTAGGCGCCATGTTTCACTGAGCAAAAGATATTTCCTCATTCGGTATTCTCCAGGGCTCCATCATATCTAACTTTTCTAAAATTCTGTTCATCTCCTTAATGTATCGTTTATTTTGTGGCCATATTTTTCTAGTTCTGAGAGGGGGAAGTTGAGGTACCTGAGCAGCAGTTTTGTTGTCTATTTCTTCCTGTAACTCACTTAATGTGGCCCCACAGAATTTGGATGGCATATCACTTCGTGCATACATGTTTGTTATGGACATTACTTCATTGTCTATGGTACTTTTTGGAAGGATGTAGTTTCTTTCCTTATATCTTTTAATTAGATCTATTTTTTTCTTTTGCCTTGTCTGAGATCAGGATACCTGGCTTTTTTCTTTTCTTTTCTGTTTCTTTTTTTTACTTCAGCTGAAGTAATATAGTCTGTTCTGGACTTTCACCTATTCTCTGTGTGAATTGCTGCTTCAGATCTATTTCTTGTAAACAGCACATTGTAGGATTATAATTATTAATCAACTCTTCTAAGTGTTTCTGTTTTATAGGAGAGTTCATTCCATTCATTTTACAGATATGATTGCTCAATTTTGCTGAGTGGTTGATCCTTGGTCATAATTCAAGCTCCTTTGCCTTCTGGAATATCATATCCCCAACCCCTCAGATGCTTTAATGTAGAAGCTACTAGGTGCTGTGTAATGCTGACTATGATTCCATGATATTTAAATTGTTTTTTATGGCAGCTTGCAGAATTTTTCCTTCACCTGATAATTTGGAAATTTGGTCATGATATTCCTTTTTCTTTTTTTGGATGTCTTTCAGGAAGTGATTGGTGAATTATTGCGATGAAGATTTTGTTTTCTGGTTCTAGGCTATTTTCCTTCAAAATTGCTTTAAAAAATACTGTTGAAGCTCATTTTTTGATCATGGCTATC
>JAQQSK010005160.1:131908-161601 GCA_028658325.1 Potorous gilbertii
GAAAATATTGCAAGCAGCTAGAAAGGAACAATTCCAGTACTGTGGAAATACAATCAGGATAACACAAGATCTAGCAGCTTCTACATTAAGGGATCGAAGGGCATGGAATGGGATATTCTAGAAGTCAAAGGAACTAGGTTTAAAACCAAGAATCACCTACCCAGCAAAACTGAGTATAATACTTCAGGGGAAAAACTGGTCTTTCAGTGAAATAGAGGACTTTCAAGCATTCTTGACGAAAAGACCAGAGCTGAAAAGAAAATGTGACTTTCATGCACAAGAATGAGAAGAAGCATGAAAAAGTAAACAGCAAAGAGAAGTCATAAGGGACTTACCAAAGTTGAACTGTTTACATTCCTACATAGAAAGACAATATTTGTAACTCTTGAACTTTTCAGTATCTAGGTAGTTGGTGGGATTATACACATACACACACACATACATATACACATGCACACACACACACACAGAGCACAGAGTGAATTGAATAGGATGGGATCATATCTTAAAAGAAATCAAGGTAAACGGTGAGAGAGAAATGTAGTGGGAGGAAAGAGAGTGAAATGGAATGGGGTAAATTATCTCTCATAGAAGAGGCAAGCAGGAGACTTTTTAGTGGAGAGAAAAAGAGGAGAGCTGAGGGAAAAAAAACCACGAAGTTTGCTCTCATCACATTCAACTAATGGAAGAAATAAAATGCACACTCATTTTGGTATGAAAACCTATCTTACAATACAGGAAAGTGGGGGAGAAGGAGACAAGCAGGGTGGGAGGGATGATGGAAGGGAGGGCAATGGGAGGAAGGAAGAATTTGAAGTCAACACTCTTGGGGAGGGATAGGATCAAAAGAGAAAATAGAAACAATGAGGGGCAGGATAGATTGGGGGGAAAATATAGCTAGTCTTACACAACACGACTATTATGGAAGTCATTTGCAAAACTACACAGATATGGCCTATATTGAATTGCCTGCCTTCCCAAAGAGAATGGGTGGGGAGGGAGGGATGGGTAGAAGGTGGAACTCAATGTTTTAGGAACAATTGTTGAGTATTGTTCTTGCTATTAGGAAATAAGAAATACAGGTAATGGGGAATAGAAAGTTAACTGGCCCTACAGGACAAATGAGAAGATAGGAACAAGAGAAGGGAGGGATGATAGAGGAGATGGCAGATTGGTGACAGGGGTAATTAGAATGCTTGGTGTATTGGGATGGGGGAGGGGAAAAATGGGGAGAAAATTTGGAACCCAAAATTTTGTGAAAATGAATGTAAAAAGTTAAATAAATAAGTTTATAAAATAAAAAAAAAACATTCCCTACATCCTCTAACCTACTATTTTCCATCCAGACTGGCCTACTTTTTTATCCCTCTACATAACATCTGAAGGGGTAGCTAGAAGCTGCAGTGAATAGAGCTAGGCTTGGAATCAGGAAAACTCATCTTCATGAGTTTGAATCAGCTCTCAGACACTTATTAACTGCGTGACCCTAGGCAGGTCATTAAATGCTCTTTGCCTCAGTTTCCCCATGTTTAGAAAAATGAGCTGGAGAAGGAAATGGAAAACCACTTTGGTGTCAATCCCAAATAGGATAACAAAGAATTGGATATAACTTAAGTTAGTGAAAAACCATAACTTTGGATACATAATATGAAGACAAGAGTGATTAGAAAAATACTAATGTTGGCAAAAATGGAAGGCAAAAGGAAAAGCATATCGAAAGCATTGAGATGATTAGATGGTGTCAGGAAACAATGAACATGAACTCAGAGATACTTTGAGAAACAGTGGAGGATAAAAGGGCCTGGTGTACTATGGTTCATGGAGTCAAGAAAGTTGTACATGACTGACCAATGATAACATAACATAATATAACATGAAATGATGACATGACCTAACATGAAATAACATATGCTAAGCTGGCCTGAGCATCTTGGCTAGAATGAGTGTTATGAGAGAAATGAGACACTCAAAGAAAGATACTCAATTTTAGAGAGTGCGTCCTATTTGAGAAGTTTAATAGTAGCATCAACTTCCAGAGTAAAAAATTTTCTGAGGCATTCAAGGTAGAGAAATTCCCAATAATCAAAAGAAGAACTTGGAATGCTGGAGAAAGTTAGGGGGAATCATTTCTAATAGCATCAAAACATAGTGAGATATCAGTGATCTGAAAAATTCTTGTCATCTTCATTTTTCAGTGTTCTTTGATAAGGCATTTTGTAGAGCTGTTATTTTTCCTGATTTTAGGATACTCAAGTAAGACCTTGGATACCAAAGATCTCCCCATCCATAATGACTGGCAATGATTTCCTCCTCAGCTACAATTTAATGTGAAGGTCTTTCTTTTCTGTTCCATTTATTTCTGCTCTTTTTCATACTATGCCATAGCTGTGAGCTCCTGTAAGTGTGTAAACCCATTGTGAGTTCTCTAATTAGTTTTTCTCTTTTTGTAAGTGAATGAATAAGAGTCATGGGATTTGGTTGAATTGGTAAAAGTATGAAAGGTCTGTGGCTCTTTCATTGATAAAACCAGGAATAAGAGTAAGCTAATTAGACCTTTAAATATATGGCCACAAATCTCCCTATCACTCAAGGGAAAAAATAACTAAACAAATGAAAAGGCAATAATAATAAGGGAAGGGAACAGATAAAGGAAAATCTCTCTTTCTTTAATTCACAGAGAATTAGCATGTTTTTCTATTTTAATTTGCTCTATTTATTGACACCATAACCAACTACTTGTTAATTGACCTACATATGAACACGTACATTATCCGTGTTTACATGAAGATAAAAGGAGAAAACCTTTCTTTCCCCCAAAAGTTTAAAGTCAGTCAGTTAATAAACATTTTTTAAGTATCTACTATTAACCAGATACTGTGCAGATCTAGGCTTAGTGTTAGAGGAGTGAAGTTCAAACCCAGCCTCTGCCATTTATTGCCCATATGACTTTAGAAAAGTCACATTACCTCCACCTGTTTCCTCATTGATAAAATTAAATATGTGAACTAGATGATCTCTAAGTGTCATCTTATTCTAAATCTAAGATCATAATCATGATTTTAAACTGTTTCCCAAAGGAAACTTAGGGATTTCTCCCCACCCCCAAAGACTCAATCAAACTAGCTACGTAAAGTGGAAATGAATAATGTCATTTATTCCATCTCTTTTAGGAGGGTCATAGGGGTTAAATTGGGGGTATCCAAGGGAACATTAAGAGGGAGCCACGGAAACAAGACAAGGGGGAAAGAAATCATTCGCTGTTACCTCTCAAAAAATAGGGAAGTTATAATATCTCAAAAACTCGGGTAGCCTCTCAACCCATCACAATGGAATGCCTCACGTCTTCAAATTATGGAAGTCTAAAAATTTCACCACAACGGGATTAGAGCTGGGATTGACACCTTCAGCCAAAATGAGGAAGGGGAGGGAAGGGTTAGAAGCAGGGATGCCAGGTGGGAGCCTAAGAAACAATGACTGTCATGCAGTGGCAGGAGGAAATTAGTTTTTCATAGTCCTTTGAAAGGCTTTTCCTAGAAGTTGGAAAACATGATCTGATCCCATGTTCTATCAAAGTCTTACATGCATTTCTTAGTGCATCTCTCCCCTGTGTACCTAAGCAATCCAAGTCCAAGCTAGTTCAGATGTTCTAGGAAGAAATAAAGGTCCCACTAAAAGCACTGTTTTTTCACTTCTGAGATCATAGTCAGTAAGTTAGGAATTATCTAGAAAATTGGAAGTTTCTTGCCCTAAAGGTCAGAATATATAACTAATGAATGAATTTTTAAAAATCTGTTAAATACTTGTTCTGAATTTCACTTTTTGTAGGTTTTACAAATTGGAAAGGTAGATAGTTCTTAGTCTTTACATGCTCATATTCTGATTGGAGAGACGACCCCTCTGGGAGAGTTCAGTTACCATGGAGATAAAAAGTGAAAAAGAAGTACTGATGGCAAAGCCCAGGACCTGTAGTTCACGGTAGCAGATTTATTTAATACGAAATCTGTTTGGAGACAGGCACTATACAGAGTGTTTTAAACATATTATCTCATGTCATCCTTACAACAAATCTGGAGGTTATTGTCACTATTATTTCCAGTTTACAGAGTGGGAAACTGAGACAGACAAAGGTTAAGTGATTTGTCCAGGGTTACTCAATAGCAAGTTTATGAGGCTGGACTTGAACACAGGCTTTGCTCATTCCTAGTCCAGTCCTTTATCCTGTATGCCACTTAACTGCCTCGGTTAACAGGTGAAGAAAGAGTGTTATGAAAAGGGGGAGGCCAAGAGGGGTGCAGTATACTGAAGAAACAAAAACAGTTTATTGCGCTCTGGACACCTAGAATGTTTTGTTTGGCTTTGTGAGCTACAAGAAAGTAGAAAGTATAATTATAGCAGTGCAGAGAAAGGAGGCTTTTTGCTTTCGCTTCTCAGAATGGGGGGGGGCGTGGTTTACAAATTTTCCCAACTGAGAAACTCCAGTTCATATCTTGACTGCTAGAACAGAAGCAGGGTGATTTACTTAAGCTTACAAGATTTTGAGATGTGCATTGAATTCGAAAGCACAAAAGAGCTGGTCGCCAAAATATTCTCCTGTCATATTTCATGTTTGTTCTACCACCTGTGAAGTCTTAATGGCTGTGTTTTTGGCCAGGCTGACATTGGCGTGCCACTCTTTCTGCTCATGAATTAGCAGGATCCAATTAATATTGCCTGAACTTGCATCACTTATCTTCCAGTACAGCCCTAGCCCCTGAAAATTCTGCGTCATTATTTCAATGGCTAGAGAAGTGAAAGTCAAAAAGGCCATTAAAACGATTGCGAGCAAGATTCCAGAACTGTTACCTAGTCTTTAGTAACTCCGTTTCGACAACTCAAAGGTCTCATATTGTCATCGTCCTCCATTCTTAGAAGAATTTTTCATAATGCATTATGGGCTTCTAGGATTATAACTGTCTATCCTGCAAAGTCATATATGGTAGATTATGCCTACCAGTGATATCATAGTATGATGGAAATAGAATTGTTTTATGGGTCAGAAGCTCTGGTTTCTAAATGTATAGAGATTATTGAGATACAAAGAGACAGTCTTATAAATCACCTTCGTTTACACCCTCCTGATCCTATGACTAGATAACAGAAATAGATTGGTTTTACTCCCTCCTTTCTCACTCCATTCCAGGCCTTCCTCTACATAGCTTCCAAAATGAGTTTCCATTAAGTTGTTCCCTGACTCAAGAACCTCGGTGCTTCTACTGCCTCAAGAATTACGTGCAAACTCCTTTTTTAACTTTATGAATTCAGATGGCTTCATTTATTTTATTTATATGTCCCTGGCATCGCCCATTAAGCATCATGGATGCTTAATAAATGCTTTTTAATTGATTGATTGGTTGATTTAGATTCAGAATGTTAGTACTTTGAGGAAAGGTCCCATTTCATTTATAACGTGATGTGCCAGATATCTAACACACTGGTCAGCAAACATCAGGCACTTAATCAATGTTTGTCAGCTTATTGATTCAGATGATCTGGCTAATAATTTTCCTTCTCCTATTTAATAGCAAGCTAAGATATCCTCTATAAAACAAAAAATATGGACTTCATACAGACCTATAAGAATGATTTTTTTTTCTTTTCCCCTAGGGAATGCCCCACAAATAGCAAGGCTAGGGAAAGAAAGAATAGGGAAGTTTGAACAAAGAATTCAACTCAGCTCAATCAGCCTGGTTGCTTTTTTTCTCCCACTAATTACTGTCACGAACTAGATATCAAATTTTGTTTCTATTTTACTGAAAGATTTTTAAGCACCATCTTAATTGGGTATTTTTAAACAAAGACCTGATTGCCAGTCTTAGGAATGACTCCAATTGGAACATCTTTCAGGTCCCTTCTGCTTCTAAGTCCCATGACCCATGAGTGGTCATGAGTGTATATACTACTAGGTTTCCACTCATTTTTCCTGGTTATTCAAGTTAGTCCAGTCATACTATTAATTGTCTTTACCGGGATATGTGTCATATCTTCCTTTTAAAAAAAAGAAAAAGAAAGAACTCACCAACAAGTTGAAGGTCTGAAAATATATAAATTAAAGGAAGTGTTTAAGGACAATATATTTTCACTAATGATAAAAGGAACAAACACATTCCTTTCCTTTCCATAAATATTTAGAATTTTACCTCTTTGAGAGAAAGGAAAATTTCATGCTTAAAAAAATGTTATTGTTTAATTGTTTCAGTTATGTCCAACTCTTCGTGACCCCATTTGTATTTTCTTGGCAAAGGAAAAAACACTGGGGTGGTTTTGCCAATACCTTCTCCAACTCATTCTGTACATAGAGAAATTGAGGCAAACAGTGTTAAGTGATTTCTCCAGGGACCTATACCTACTAAGTATCTGAGACTGGATTTGAACTCAGGTCTTTTTGACTTCAGACTAGCCATTCTAGCCACTAGCTCATACAAAGTAATGAAAAAATGCTTGTTGGTTAGTTGAATTGAAAAGAAAAATAATCCACTATGAGAAAGTCCTTTGTACTAGTTTTGAGGGACACAGAAATATATCAATTACATGGCTTCTTCTTGAAAGAGTTAACACTCTAATAGGGGAATTATCTGTGAATATAGGGTGCTTAATAAATTCTTGTTGATTAATGATAGATCTTATTATGGAAATTATAACATGGCTTATATTTATGAGAGAGGAAATCTAAGGTCCTATATAAGTTCTAAGTAGAAATAGACATGTTATAATTGGGAGAATAAATGAATGTTTGTTGGAGGTGCCAAAACTTAGCTTTATTTGACAAATTATGGTCTATCAGTACCCATATCTTATACATTACGCTTTATAATTATGGTAGACCACATCTTGTACATGCATGGCTGAAGAAATCAAAGAAAAACTGTCAGTTGTTAAAAGAATTGAGCAATTTTTCAAAGGTAACCTTAACTGTTCTCCTCCTTTTTCTGTTCAGTTGTTGATTTGCTGTTGATTTGCAATGTCTGTCTAAGATATGTCTACTGATGACTCCAGCACTTAGCACAGTGCCTGATATATAATAGGTGCTCACTGTTTGCTGATTAGCATGGTAATTCTTTTCAAGCCTATGCCTCAGTTTAGACACTAGGAATCCTTCCTCCACTTAGCTTAGCACCACTCTATCAATGATGCAGGTAGCTACACAGGCACATTTGAGTTATTCAAACCCAAAGGGATTTGTGAGCTCATCAACTTTAATATTCTTTCTAAATAAATAAATATATGTGTGTATGCACGTATAACTATTCATTCATGTCTACTTTTCATCTGCCATTCATGTCCATATCTTCTTACTAGATCACACGAGGAAATCTGCTCATTGTGAAGTAGGTTCTCTTTACTTTCTTTTCATATTGTGAGAACAACAGTGGAAAAAATGAAACAACTCATCTATCGTCACTTTAATTAACATATAATTATCCTACGTGCTTTCTATAGTGAGTTTTTTGAATGATAGAATTTACTCTTATTCTTCTTTGAAGTTTGTAGTATGTTTATGCTCATCTTCAATGGTTCCTTTCTCCTCAGTGTGATATTCATTTTCCATTCCTCTGAGAGTGTTTTCTTGCCTGTCATAAAACCACATAGTACTAGTATTATATTCATTTTAAGCAGATGAACTTGGCTTCTACGAATACTTGGAGGTTACTCAAACAGCTCCAATTTCCTAAAGACAATATAATATTTTATACTGTTTTATATTGAACCTAAATCGTACTTGTTTTGTACTATTTTTCCCAGACCTGAATCCTTATAGACAAAGTCTATTAGTTGTCTATCCAAATACATGTCACAATTCTGGACAATAGGCATTCTTCATTTTTTTTTGTTTGTTTCTTTTTATAATGTGATACAATCAAGACAAACTCATTGAGTGTGTAATGACCAATTTTAGGAGGCTCTGTAATGTTCTGGAGCACAATATCAGCAGCTTAATATTATCTTCAAATGGAGTCACCTGGAAGTCCTTCCTATCTTAAGGAAATCTAGCTTCAAATTGTCCTTTTTCCTTGATTTTCTTCATTACAGTGGTGAGTACTTGGGAAAACATACATTCTGATTTTACCCTCTTGACTCCACATGAGGCAAAACCACATAGAACCACCTAAAATTTCTTCTAAAGCTCTGGGATTTAAAAATGATCAATTAACAACATTTATTCTACAATTAAACAGAGATAGCTAAGATGAAGACTTCCTCTGTAAAAGAGAATCTAAGAGTAAGACAAAAAAAAAACCAACAAGATGGCAAAAAATGTACCTGAAGTTTTCCCAATTCCCTATCCCAGAGAGAATTGAAAGAGTTGGGCATACCCCTCCAAACATGACCTCCGTCCCTGTCCTCCAGCTCCAAAAAGTTTGTTCAGGTCCATGACCTCCAACATAACCCTTGGAATGAGAATCTGTTCAAGATAACCTCCTAGTTGTCTGACCTACCAGGTCAGATCTGAGAGACCAGGTCTGAAAAACACCTCCAGGGTACTTGGAGAGAGAGAGGAGGAGAGAAGGAGAGAGGGCAGCTTATACATCTTCCAGTCTTGTCCAGAGAAGAACTTGAGATTAGCAGTGTTTCCTGGTCAGGGAACCATAATGTTGAGGTTTGGAGTGCTTGGGACCCCAAAGTATTGACACACTGAGTCATGCCAAATGAATTCAATTCAAGCCTTCTTTCAACCAAAGTAAAACAAAGTCTTTTAAATATTTGTCATATTGGCATGACTCTTAAGAAATACAACCATTTGTGATGTTTGCATTGACAAGTACACCAGAGTGAATCTCAGCTAGACAGAATCAGAGTTGGATTGCATCTGAATCCATTTTCCTCTTCTTTAAACACACTATAATCCATCCATAAATTTATCATAATTGTGTCACCTACATCAGAGATATTTTCCTTATTTACCTCTACTAAATTGAATACTTCCCAGCTTTTTTTACTTGAATATCATTTCTATCACCTCTCTAAGAAAATCTGAGATTGTGATGTAACGGTCCCGTAGTGGTAACTCTGCTATCCTTGATGGTAAAAAGAGTTGGTAAAAATCATGGCAGAAAATCTTCCCACTCTTTTACTCTGCTGTGTGTTCTTTTTCCATGTCTATCGTTAAATGTCTTTTGGTTATTTAAGTTAGTTGGATTTCCCATCAAACTTTCTTGAAAACAATTTTACCCTCCACTGCTCCCTCTGTATTAATACTTGATATTACTCATATTTTTCTATCATCCCCCTTTGTGACATTGGGCAAATACATTTACATAATTAAAAGTGGCAGGTTTAAACTGTTATTTTTCTCTGCTTGACAAGCAAGTCAAGAATTTCCTGGTGTCTCTTTGGTCTGCTTAGCACAGAAATTTATTTATATTAGTTTTACTCCTATTTTGGATTATTTTAATCAGTGTCTTTATCATTTTTACCATCCATTGTCCATTTCTGGGTATTTATAAAGCAGGATCAGGTTATGATATTTGAATGATACATCATTTTTTCCCTTCAGTATTTTTAAAATCTAGTTATACAGCAATTTTGATCTTTTCTTTTAAAAACTAAATAGAGGACTAGATATGGAATCAAGAAGACTTGTGTTTGAATCTTGCCTCAGACATTTAGTATTTATTTTAAACTGCAAGCGAATTCCTTAGCTTCCTTCAACCACAGCTTCCTCAAGTGTAAACTAAGTATATGGATAGTATTTATATCACATGGTGATTGAGAAGGAACAATGGAATAATATATTTAAAGTATTTTTATTTTTTCATTAAATTTGATTTTAAATTTTAGTTAATTTTTATAATTAATAAGTACATATGTATGTTAAGTTATAATCTGTAATGTGTGTGTGTCTGAACACCCAGGTTACAGTATATAAGCACAGACTTCATTTCAGAGCATGAGTCATAGTCATGCCTATACACGCACACGCACACGTACACATGCCACACATAGTTCATTCTATAAACTGAGTCCTTTACACCTACCTCAAGGATGGATAAAATATTTTATCATCAGTCTTCTCTAATCGTTACTGGTCACTGCATTCATTAGGTTTCTTTCCTCCAATAATATTCATATTATATAATTGGTTATGCTGTGCTTTTCAAAATATAAAATATTATATCTTACTTGTTATGATGATAGTTTTGTGATGATGGCTCAACTGATATTAATAATCAGAATGCCGCTGAAAAATTTTATTTTTATATTGGTCCCTAATCTTATGTTATTTTGTTATTTACATGGGACACGTACTATTGACCAAATTAATTCAACATTTTGCTTTTCCAAATATAAATTGTTTTTTTCCTTTTGATGATCAACCAACAGCAGACTAGTTGGATTTTGTTTTCTCTACATAATTAAATATATTAGAATGTGAGAAGAAATGTGAATGAACACTTTTTCTAAAACCATGTTCAGCTGTTTGTTCATTTGCGGGGATCAAGAAAATAATTTTTGTTTGTTTCTGTGTTTATTGCCAGGTGCACAATGATCAAAGCTAAAGAAGCAGACCCTCTTCTTGCATCCTCTCCATCCTGACTGCTGCAGACTGGAGGGTTTTTCAGAAGTACTTGGGATTTCACCCACCATGAATCCAAGATGCTCTTGGTTATGTGCAAAGCTGGGCAAGATTTTTTATCAAGTACTCATGGGCTGTTCTCAAAGAGTAGCCGGCTTTTTCCTGAGGACACTTCAGCCTGCTTTTCATTATGAAACCTACTTCATGACTAACTCTTTTTTAAATTTATGTGTTTGAATGGGCAGATGATTCAAACTATGTTTAAGCCTTTTTCAGCTGCTAAAACAAACTAATAAAACATACAGAAGCATCTGACATATTTTATTGATAAAAAAATGTTTCCATTACCACAGTTCTATTTTTTTTGTTATTTAATATTAAGTCTGAGTGAGAGAGGTGCATAGTACACCAGATGGAGAGGATTCCTAGGAGTCAAGAAGAGTAACATCAAAATCTCACCTCTGACATACTGAAAGTGTTGACTTGTTCAAATTATTTATCTTCTCAGTGCCACTAGAAGAGGCTCAAAGAGTATAAATTGCAGAACAAGTATACATTGGTAGAACTTGGTCCTTGCTGTCAATCCTTTGCCGTGAGGAAGCCACAGGCTGGGCTCCAACATTACCATATCGCCATCATCATCATCTTGAGAGGGGTGGGGACAATTAATCTCCTAAGGTCTGGACTTTGAAAGTGGGGACCATTATGTTTTTGGCTTTTCTCATCTATCTTGGTAAGAAATTTCTCATCTAAAGTCCCTAGGCATTCCTTGAAGAGTTAAGTGGAAGGTGGATGATGATACCAATTTATCCACATAGCCATGACACTTGATGGTTTGCTAAAGCACTTTTCATATAACATTCCACTTGACCCTTGCTACAGTGCTATGAGATAGGTCAGTTAACTTTGGTAAGACTCAGTTTTCTAATTCCCAAAGACAGAATCTATAAAGGCAACATGGCAAAATAGGCAAATCACTAGATATGAAATCAGAAAGATGATGGGTTCATTTTCTACCTTGGTTAATTACTAGCAGAGGGATCCTTAGAAAATCATTTAAACTCCCTGAGCCTTAGTTTAAGCATATGTTAAGTGGGGAAAGTAGTAATAGCAAATGAATCACCAGGTTCCTTTAACTATCCAATGACTACAAAGCCTAACATAAATAAATGTCAACTCTTAGTATGATCTTCTAAACTAAGATAATAACAGTGGTAATATTTACCCCACAGTATTGCTGAGAGGTTCAAATGAGAGGACATATATTAAAACTGGTAAATATTATTAAAATTGAAAACCCTGATTGGAAAAGGAAAAGTGCACAAAATATGATATCAACAAAGGCTGTTTGAGTTGGGATATTTATCATCTCATAGAAGTCAATTCTAGCTCAAACTCCCAAGTATACCTTTGACTTTTAAATATCCTGTTACATTAGCAATTTTATCTCAATTACTATTATTCAGTCTTTCCACATACCCTTAGAGAATTTAGGAGATCCAATAAGTAGTTAATGCTTATTGACTGTCAGATTTTGCCTATGGATATATCAGTAACAAATGTCTACATTATAATTTGAACCTAGGTTCTCCTGACATTAAATCTTGTATCCCTTCTATTTCACCCTGCTTTAAATAAGTCAACCAATTATTTTTTCTTTTCTTCTAATACTATTATTTTAAAACTTTGAAACTTTTCAAGACTTCTACCTAATTTTAGACTGTTTAAAATGTTTCTCATAAGTTGGTCCAGGGTAAGAATTCAAATACCTTAAAGAAGCTATGTAATAAATAGAGATGCATTAATGATATAACAAATTTACATAGTTAATTTTTTATTATTTTTTATTTGGAAAAGATTTCTTGATTTCATTAACATAGGGAAATACTGGTTTCACTTGCATAGATGTGTATTAGAAATTGTCTAGAGTCACTGGGAAAATGCATGGCTTTTTCATTGTCACACAGCTAGTATATGCATCAGAGCCCACACTTGAAATGAAGTTCTTTTGATTTTTAAAGTGAGATATATATCCACCTTGCTTATCATATTAGTCAGAATACCTTATTGAAGAAAGCTTCTGGGTTAGATTTTGAGGGGAATAAAGAACATCAAAGTGTATCTATCTACTTAAGGTGAGTATCATGCTCTCCCCCCAAATGTTTCTAGATGCCTCTGTCAGAAAATGCTGGGAGCAGCCTCACTGTCAGATTGACATATCCAGATGAGAGAGAAGAGAATATCTAAATATGGGCTGCACTCAATCATGTAGCCAGCTAAGGGGATCTAAATCTCATGCAAAACAATTGCAATAGCTAAATGGTCCGAGTATAATAATGACATTTTGGCTACAGGATACACTTTACTCATTAATGGTTTTAATGATGAGGGGGGGATCCTCCGATTGAAATCAAATATTTATCAGAAAATTGTCATTTGTGGCACTAGTTCCACAAGAGATTTAGCGTTTGTAGTACCTGGTTTTCCAGGTGTTCTCTCCAGGCTGTCATCAGTGATGCATCACAATATTTTCAAAATCACAAAATCATCCAGCTTCAAAGTTGGAAGGGACCTCAGAAGACATCTGGGTCAATATGCCTCTTAAAAGTATCCTACCTAACATACTATAGTTTTTTTTTCTCTTAGAGGAGAGCCAACAACATCATGGGGTGATGTTTTGAATTACATAAGAATTTGATTTAAGTGATGCAGAGTTGCACAAAGTCATCACTCTCACTTTCTTTTTCAGAGTCATTGAAGTTAAGTGGCAAGATAAAACTCAAGATGCCTGCAATGACCTGGGCTGCAGTGGATGACCTTGTTTGTCTCTGATGTCTGACCAAGCTCCAAATGCTACACAGAGCCTGTTTCAACCATGTTCATAGCCATTGCAACAAAATGTTCTGATCTATCCATTATACTGGGGAAGTCTTCACCTGCTTGGGAAAAGCATTCCCCTTATTCACTGATAGATTTGAGGCTTGTCAGTTACTCACAGTTACCAGTCGCCCACCTCCATCTGCCAGGTGGTCTTACTGCTATGTGACTGCTGTGCATCCTATAGCTTCATGGAGCCACAAGTAAGAAGTGGCTGATGGGTGGCCTCCAAATGTGAGTCCTAAAAAGGACTCAGCAAACCCTCAAGCTAGAGGTGCTAATCCTTCCTGAACAACTCCCACACCCACCTAACATATAACCCACAAAGAGATGTCCAGCCTTTACTTGAAGACCTCCAGTGAGACATGACAAATATCTTTTACTTTCTCTTATTATATAGCTCTTATTATAAAGAAATTGTTCCTTCCTCCAACTTCATTTCAACAAGACTAAGTGCACCTTTTTGTTAATGAAGCATATCTGGCCATTATGTTCATGGATTTAGAAATTTAAGTTCTATCAGAAGTCATCCACTCCAATTGCCACATTTTTATAGATGAAGCATTTGTACCCACATGGAAAAGTGACTTATTCCAAATTAAAACGGAAATAAGTAGCACAACTAGATTTTGACCCTAGATCTTCTGACTTCAAAGCCAGTGTTTGTGGAGGGATTATTCTTATCATTTTCCACTTCCAAGCACTGATGGTCTAGAAAAAATCGCAAGTGATCAGCCATGAGTGAGGCATCCTTTGCATCTGCATCCTGACCGATTGCCTCCCCTCCCTCTCTCAGGTTCTGTCTAGGTTGTTGAGCTATGAAAGGATTTCAAGACTACTGCCATTTAGGCACAGACATCAACATGACTGTGAGTTTGTAAGAAAGTGGCATATAGCCTAGCAGAATCACAGACACCATTCTGAGACTCCAACATTGCCAGACACCCAAACGTATAGAACACAGTGGCATGGAGGTGGAGAGAAGAGCATATTGAATATGAGAAGACCATCAGGCTAGAGCTGTTATAGTAACCAAACATTGAATGGTTTATCACGTTTTAAATAATGGTTAGAATGTTATAGTCATTATCTCCAAATTTGAGCTCATGTTTTCCTGACTCCAACTCCCACACTTGATCCATTGCATACCTGACAATAGTCACAGTAGCTCATGGTTTTTTTTTAACAGGCTGAATGTATACATAACATTTCTCTAAACAACCAAAGGAAATGTGTGTTGAACTATTCATTGAATCATTTTCCAGAAGAAGAGGGTCAGATAAGAGAAATGATGTACTTATTTCCACACAGCAAGTAAAAATTGATGGTCAGAATTTTATCATAGAGCATTTGTACTCCAAGTACATGTATACTTCATCATATAGTAATGAAAAAATAATTATTTTTACCAAAATCTTTTGATGCTGAACTACATGAAATTTTGTGCTTCGTTTTCCCCAAATGACTATTTATAGCTGGTAAGTTGAAGTAACTTGGAATATAGGTAAATTAAGTAGAATTAGATCCACAGCATTAAAGATTTCCTTTCCAAAATGATGATGGACCTAAAAGTTGAAATTTGATTTACATATTCTCTCCCTATTCATGCAGGATGGACCCTGGAGTTTCCCTTTCCTTACCTGCTATACAGTTTGATCAAGTTGAATGACTTGAAATCACACTAGTCTCAATGCCTTTTGTACTTCCACAGATGTCTTAAATGTTTGATTCCTCTGTCTTATGTACTTCACTTGAAAGTCCATATTTCAAATGTATCCTAATGACCTTCCTACTTTTTCCTATATAATCAGAGAGAATAATTATCTAGTCTATTTTCAGATAAAGTTGTATTTAATGCCAATTTGTTGGGATGGGAAGTGAATCTGATTTCTTTTCCATCGAGTGCCCAAAGGTAGGTGGTTTAAGGCTTGGATATTTAGTATAACGAGGCTCTGGGGAATAAACAGTGATGTTTTAAGCACCCTAATTATGAATCAGCAAATACAGTGGCTTTCCTACTGCAAAAACTCAATTTGAATTTACATAACACGCTGTTAAATCTGGGCTGCTCTAGGCATCTTCTCTAAAGAGATACTGGATATTCAGCCTCCAGTGTTCAATTACATAAGAAGATTGTCTCCACTGTTACCTAGATATGTCAGAAGACCCTCTAGAATGGGGCAATGGGCAGAGCTGAGTTAAACCCTCTTCAGCATCTGCCAGTCCCTGGCCAACTGATGAGCTCCCAACCTTCCTCCAGGTGAATTTTGCCTCAGAACATTATGCAGAGAGAAAAGAACTACAAAGATGTCCCATTCAGTTCTCCTGGGGCCATAAAGAACCAGACTCATCTCATTGTAATTCAGTTTAAAAAAATCAACCATGATCACGGGTATTTTACTAAAGTTGGCCAATCTGTATAAGCTTCCAAGGAAAGAATATATTCAGTAACTCTATACAGAATGTGTATTTTTTTAATGTATTTAATTAGTTTTAGTTTTCAACATTCACTTCTATAAGATTTTGAGTTCCAAATCCCCCTCCCATTTCTTCCCTCCTCCTGATTGCAAGGTGGTGTGCAGTTTGATATAGTCCCTACATATACATTCATATTGAACCTATTTTCCAATTAGTCATGTTGTAAAGAAGAATTAGAACCAATGAGAGAAACCACAGAAAGAAGAAGCAATAGAGGAAAGAGACAGAGAGCAAGAGAGAGAAAGAGAGACAGACAGACACTGAGAGAGAGAGAGAGAGAGACAGACAGACAGAGCAATAATATGTTTCAATCTGAATTCAGACTACACAGTTTGTTTTATTGGGGTTTTGTTGTAGACAGCACTTTCCATCATGACTAATTTGGAGTTGTCTTGGATCTTTGCATTGCTAAAAAAAAGATATGTCTACTATTGATTAGAGAAATGTAAATCAAAATAACTTTTATATATCACATCTTACCTATCAGATTGGCTAATATGACAGAACATGAAAATGATATTATGTTGAAGAAGATGTGGGAAAATAGGAACACTGACCCATTATTGATCCAACCATTCTGGAGAGCAATTTGAAACTATGCCCAAAGGGGTATAAAAGTTGGCATATCCTTTGACCCAGCAATGCCACTTCTATGACTGTATCCCAAAGAGATCATTAAAATAGTAACAGGACCCATATGTACAAAAATATTTATAGCAGATCTTTTTGTGGTGACCAAGGAGTGGAAATTGAAGAGATGCCCAACCATTGGGGAATGGCTGAACAAGTTGTGGTACATTGGTTGTTGCCCTTCATCTTCAAAGAGGATGAAAATGACATCACCGTTGTAGAGAAATTTCAGTGTGTCCAACTATGATTGATCAGACCAATATGAGCTCGGAATCCTCTACCACAGGTTGGGCACAAATACTCCATTTGAATATGTGGGGTGGATATCCCAAACTTGTGCATCCTGCATTTTACTTTATACTGTCTCAATTCTGCTTTGCTCAAAGAGCACAGCACCCTTTATGATGTGGGCATGCCATGCTGAGTGGTCCTGTTCCAGTGTCTCCCATGCTGCACAGTCAAATCCAGAGTTCTTGAGAGAAACCTTGAGAGTGTCTTTGTATTGTTTCTTCTGGTCACCATGCGATCACCTGCCCAATGCAAGTTTTCTGTAAAATAGTCTTTTTGGCAAGTGTAGGTTTTGCATTTGAACAACGTGGCCATTGGAGTTATGCTCTCTGAAATATAGTTTGAATGCTTGACAGTTCAGCTTGAGCAAGGACTTCAGTGTCTAGTACCTTATCCTGCCAGGTGATCCTCAGATGAATGGAATGGAATACTACTGTGCTATAAGAAATGATGAACAGCCAGAGTTCAGAAAAAAACTGGAAATACTTATATGAACTCATGCTGAGTAAAGTGAGCAGAACCTGGAGAATATTGTTCAAAGAAACAGTCCCAGTGTGTAATAACTAACTGATAGACTTGTCCCTTCTCAGCAATGCAAGGATTTAAAACAATTCCAAAGAACTCATGATGGAAAATGCCATCTACATCCAGAGAAAGAACTATGGAGTCTGAATGTAGAACTAAGCAAACTGTTTTCTTTTTATTTTGTTTTGTTTTTCTTTTTCTTCCATACAACATAAGTAATGTGAAAATACGTTTAATAAGAATATATATGTTGAGCCTATATCAGATTGCATGCCATCTTGGGGAGGAAGGAGGGGAGAGATGGGGGTAAAATTTGCAACTCAAAATCTTATGTGAGTGAATGTTGAAAATTAAAAATAATAAATTTAAAAAAGAAAAAATAAGTCTCTCAAAGTTAGTCACTGCACAATGTTGTTGTTACTGTATAAAATGTTCTCCTGGTGTTGTTACTGTATAAAATGTTCTCCTGGTTCTGCTTACTTCACTCTGCTTCATTTCACTGAAATCTTTCCAGGATCTTCTGAAGTCTGCCTGTTCATTGTTTCTCACAGCACAATAATATTCCATTACATTCATATACGGCAACTTGTTCAGCCATTCCCCAGCTGATGCGCATTCTCTTAATTTCCATTTTTTTGCCACTGCAGAAAGAACTGCTATAAATATTTTTACTTATGTGGGGGTCCTTTTCACATTTATATGATCTTCTTGGGATACAGTCCCAGAAGGGATATTGCTGGGTCAAAGGGAATGCACATTTCATAGCTCTTTGGGTGTAATTCCAAATTGCTCTGTAGAATAGTTCAATCAGTTCACAACACCACAGAGTACAGGTTTACAATTAGAAGGAAATGGTTCAAGAATTTTACAGATGAGAAAATTAAGACCCACAGAAGCAAAATAACTTTCCTAAAGTCACAAAGATGGTGTTCAGCACAATTTGAACTGATGTTCTCTGACTCAAAATCCAGTTTCAAGTCACTATCAACTTTATGCCCTAGATTTATAGCCAATATAGAATCTGAGAACTGGGAGGAACATCCATAGTCACATCATGCATCTCATATCCAAAAACAGTCTGCCCTCTACAGCTCATCTGACAAGGAGTCATTTAGTGATTGCCTGATGATGTCAAGTGACAGGAAACGGATTTCTTTCTAAAGCAACCCATTTAAATTTAGGGGTTAAAGTAGCTTTTAAGTGATCTGGTCATAGACCAAGACCTACTTGCACATTCTTTTGGGCATGATTGGCTCAGAATAAATGTAAATAACAACTGTTTCTGTTTTGGCCAGAAACCCAGAGGGTCTTACTTTCACAAATCTACTTTTTTTAAGAAGTCATTCTTTGCTTCAATTTATTAAATCTTAATCACTACATGGGTGCTGCCTCAGTCAATCTGAGACTTTTTAAAGACCTTAGCTTGAAAAAGCCAAGGTTCCCCACTGAATCTTAGGCCACCTCCAGTTGTTCTGATCGACATCTGGCCACTGGACTTAGATGACTCTAGAGGAGAAAGGGAGGCTGGTGATGTTGCACAGCCCTCCCCCACTTAAATCAAACTCACTCATATGTCATGACATCATCTCCCTAGTTTCATAGCCCTCTTTGAGAATGAAGTCCAAATAGCAGCATCAACATTTCGACTTCAGATAGTTTGAATTGGTGAAAAAGCTTGTTTAACTTTTTTTGCCTTATTTCAAGCCTAAATTTGCCTCTTACATGTAATGTAAGCCTAAACTTACATTTAACTGTTTTAGTTCACCCCTTTGAGGTTATTGACCAAGCTGAATAATCATATGATATAGGGTGCCTGTGACATCAAGAGAGTGATGTGTATTGAATTTACAAATTTATTTAAATAAGAACTCCAATCTGGGAATATTTGCTCTCTTGTTATCAGTTTGTATATTTGCTGAAGCTCATAGCTAGTGCTTATATTATATGTATAATACACTGGGCACTGTGCTAAGCAATTTACAAATATTATCTCATTTTATCCACACAAAATTCTGAAAGGTAGGTGCTAATATCCTGCCCGTTTTACAGATGAGGAAGCTGAGTTAAACAGAAGTCAAGTGACTTTCCTGGGGTCATATAGCTTGTGAGTGTGTAAGGCTACATTTGGACTCGTCTTCCTGACCTTTGGCCTAGCACTCTATACACTGTAATATATATATATATATATATATATATATAGCTGTTTCACTTAGGATCATTGACAGTTACCTAGAATATTGACAATGTAAGCTGACCATAGATTAATCATGGATCCTTGGAATTAGGAGAGACATTGGATATCACAAACCTGTCTTGGGTTACAGATAATCAAACTTAGGCACAAAGCATTTAATTCGATTGTCCAGGGTTACACAACCAGCATCTACCATAGGTGGGAATTGAAGCTCACTTTTCTCTTGCTCCAATGACAGTGTACTATATACTACAAACCCCACTACCTCTCCATTGCTAGCATCAGCCAGATTTTTCAGTTGAGGAAAATGAGTCTCAGAGAAACTTCAATGAATTGCTTATGGCCATATATCTATAAAATGACAGAAGTGACTCCAAATCCAGCCTTTAGTCAGTTTGGTTTCATTACTACACATCAGTTCCTCCAATCCATATGTTAAGGATATTGTAGAGGGAGGGGGAGAATCTACATGAGCTCACAGAGCTAGTTCAAAAAACCTTGCAGTTGTCATAAAAATCTAAAATGCAATGATTCTAAAAGCTATATATATTCTCTTTCTGGCTGCTTGTAATATTTTCTCCTTCACTTGATAGCTCTGGAATTTGGCAACTATATTTCTTGGGGTTTTGAGTTTGGGATCCCTTTCAGAACGGGAATGGTGGATTCTTTCGACGACTATTTTGCCCTCTGAATCTAGTACTTCTGGGGAGTTTTCCTTGATGATTTCCTGGAAGATATTGTCCAGGCTCTTTTCTCCATCATGGGTTTCTGGCAAGCCAATAATACTTAAGTTGTCTCTTCTAGATCTATTTTCCAGGTCAGTTGCTTTTCCAGTTAGATATTTTAAATTTTCTTCTATCTTTCCATTCTTTAGATTTTATTTGACTGATTCTTGCTGTCTCATTGAGTCATTAGTTTCTACTTGCCCAATTCTAATTTTTATCAAATTGTTTTCTTCCATTAACTTTTGCATCTCCTTTTCCATCTGCCCAATTTTTCCTTTTAAGGAGCTATTTTCTCCAGTTAATTTTTGTACTTCTTTTTCCATTTGCCCTTTTAGGAAGTTTATTTTCTCCAGTTAATTTTTGAACTTCCTTTTCCATTTGTTCAATTTTCCTTTTCAAAGAGATTGTTCTCATCAGTGAATTCTTTCTTAATAATTTTAAAATCATTAGCCAGTTTATCTTCTATTTCCTTCTTCAGCTGTTCCAGGAGAGCTGCTTGTGTTTCTGAGCAGTTCATAGTCCCTTCTGAAGATTCAGATGGAAGTACAGTCTCAGCTCTGACCTCTTTGGCATTTGTGTTTTGGTCCTCATACCCATAGAAAGATTCTGTGGTTCTTTCGGCCCCCTGCTTTTTCTTGTTCATGATGTTGATTGAGTGTTGTGGCTTCTGGTTCTTTCAGTCCAAAGCTAGAGAACTTTTTGCTGAGCTGATGTGTGAAAAAGCTGAAAGCAGGTTTTTGTTTGGTGTTTCCCCAATCAGCCCTGGGTTTAGCTTGTTAAGTGTGTGGGAGGAGTGGTCTGGTCATAGGAGATTGCCTCAGCCAACCTGAAGTAAAGGCAAGCGCAGGGGCTGGTAATGCCAGCTGCCCTATTGTCTTTCTGATTCCCCTGGACAGCTGAGGCACGCCTAGATGCTAATGTGTGTTCCGACCCCTCCTGGGGCACCTCTCCTGCCACTGACGCTTGCCTGAGTCCTAGCGCAAGTTTTCCCTGCCCTGGGTCCTCTGTCCTTCCGGTTTGTCTCTGCCACCTCTGGAGGGGAGAGGAGAAGAGAGGAGAGGAGAGGGGAGGGGAGGAGAGGAGAGGAAGGGGAGGGAAGGAAAGGAAAGGAGGGCAGAAGAGAGGAGTGGGAGAGGGAGAAGAGAGGAGAGGAGAGGGGACTAGAGGTGAGGAGAAGAGTGAAGAGGAAGGGAGCTGAGGGGAGTGAGATACACAAACAGGGTTATGAACATGTTCAATGTAAACTTCTCTCCCTCTCCTCTCCTCTCTTATAATCTGCCCCAAAAAGGGCAGCAAAAAATAAACAAAAATAAGAGTAAAAGCTATCCAAACCAAAACCCATAACAGTCTTAGTGAAATATTTTACAGAAGAAATGAGGAAAGGAAGAACAGCTTACATTCAACATATTGATAAACCTATCAGTGCATGAATTGAGGCAATCCTCTCCTCTCCTCTTCTCCTCTCCTCCTCTCCTTTCCTTTCTTCTCCCTCTTCTCTCTGCCCCTGCACACTCCTCTCTATTCCTATCCTCTGCTCTCCTACTGTCTCCTATCCTCTCTCCCAAAAAGGCAGCAAAATAAAAAGAGGAAAGAGTATGCAAACAAAAAAACCAAAAAATCCCTCTTTTAAGTTTTATACAGGAGAAGAGAGGAAGGGAGTGGAGAGGGAAGGAGTGGAGATGTGAGAAGAGGAGAAGAATGAAAAAGATTTGGCTCAATTCATGCACTAACATGTATATCAACATGTTCAATGTACACTGTTCTCCTTTTTCTCACCTCTCCTCTACTGTATAAAATTTAAGTAGGAATTTTGTGGTTTGTTTTGTTTGTAGATATTTCACTGTTTTTTGGTTTTTGTTTTTTTGTTTGTTTGTTTGGGTGTTTTTGCTGCATTGTGGGGAAGAGGATGGAAGAGGAGACGAGAAGAGAAGAGAGGAGAGGAGAGGAGAGGAGAGGAGAGGAGTGGAAGAGGATTGCCTTAATTCATGCACTAACACGGTTATCAACACATTGAATGAAAGCTGCTCTCCCTCTTCTCTCCTCTCCCCTCCTCTCCCTTTCTCTCCCTGATCCATCCCCGGCCCTCCTATTCCCACTTCTCTCCTCCCCTACACACTCCTCTCCATTCCTATTGTCTCCTCTCCTACTCTCTCCAATCCTCTCTCACAAAGAGGCAGCAAAAAACAAGAGATTATGCAAACAAACATCTCCATCTACCTCCCTTGTATCTCCTCTCCTCCCCTCCACTCTTCCCGTCTCCTTTCTGCTCCCTCTCCTTTCCTCTGCCTCTCCTCTCCTCCCCTCCACTCTCCTCTCTATTACTTTGCTCTCCTTTCCTCTCCTGTCATATCCTCTCCCGCAAAAAGGCAGGAAAAAAAGAGGGAAGAATATGCAATCCAAAAACCACAAAATCCCACCTTAAGTCTTATATAAGAGAGAATGGAAGGGGAGAGGAAAGAAGAGGGGAGGAGAGGGAAGGAGAGGAGTGGAAGAGAATTGCCTCAGTTCATGGCCTAACATAGTTATCAACACGTTGAATGTAAGCTATTCTCCCTCATCTCTCATGTCCCATTTTCCCCATTTTTTCATACTTTTTCGTGACAGCATAGGAGGTGATACAAAAAAGGGGAGAGAAGGGTGCAGAGGATGGAGAGCCATGCTAGTTAGAGGAAAGGAAGCGATGAGGCCAGGAGGGAAAAGCAGAGCAGAGGAGAGCAGTGTAGGAGAGAGTTGAGGAGAGAATAGGAGAGGAGAGGAGAAGAGAGGAGAGGAGAGGAGAGGAGAGGAGAGGAGAGGAGAATACAGAAGAGGAGTGGGAGAGGATTGCCTCAATTCATGCACTAATAGAGTTATCAACACCACCTGTGTAAACTCTTATCTCTTCTGATATATGTAGGTTACTATGTGATTTAGTGGAATTTTTTTTGGAAACATCCTCTCCATTGTTTTGGTGCAATTTTTCAAGAGAGATTTGGAGAGGAGTCGGAAAGGAGATGAGAGAACAGCATAGAAGGAAAGAAGAGAGGGGAAGATAGAAGGTAAGTGGAGAAGCGGTGAGAGAAGTTTTGAAGGAGACAAGAGGCTAGTAGGTGAGATGCGATAAGAATGAGAACAACTTATATTCAACATTTTGATAACAATATTAGTGCATGAATTGAGGCAATCCTCTTCCACTCCTCTCCTCTCCACTCCTCCCTTCTACTCTCCTCTCCTCTCCTCTCCTCTCATCTCTTTTCTTCTCCTCTTATTTCCTTTCCCCATATCTCCTCTCCTCTCTTCTGCACAGGTTTCTTCTTCTATCATCTCCCTCCATTCTTCTTTCCTGTCCCACCAACAAGATATATACACAAAATACTGAAGTTTTCCAAACCAAATCCAACTTAAGTATTATATAGCGAAAAAAAGCAGACACATGCCACCTAAAATTCACCACGTTCATAGTTTAGTTAGTGCATGAATTGAGGAATTCCTCTTCCACTTGTCTCCTCTCCTCCCCTCTTCTCTCCTCTCCTCTCCTCTCTTCTCCTCAACTCTCTCCCTCATTTCGGTCCTCCGCTCTGCTTTTCCCTCCTGGCCTCTAAAACGGTCCTATCTTTTCACTAACCTGGCTCTTTGTCATCTGCACTCTTCTCTCTCCTTCTCTCATTTCACCTCATACACTGTCATGGAAAAGTATGAAAAAATGAGGGAAAGTATCCAAATACAAAGCACCAAAGTCCTACATTAGGTACTACACGATGGAGTACAGAGAAGGAGATAAGAGGAAAAGAGAGAAGAGTAGAGATGAGCAGAGGAGAGGAGAGGAGAGGAGAGGAAAGGAGAGGAAAGGATAGGAGGGGAGAAAAAAGGAGAGGAGTGGAAGAGGATTGCCTCAATTCATGCACTGATATTGTTATCAAAATGTTGAATATAAGAGGTTCTAACTCTTACAGCATCACACCTACTAGCCTCTTGTCTCCTTCAAAATGTCTCTCACCTCTTCTCCACTTGCCTTCTATCTTCCCCTCTCCTCTTTCATTCTATGCTGTCCTCTCATCTCCTTTCCCGCTCTTCTCCAAATCTCTCTGGAAAAATTGCAGCAAAACAATGGTGAAGATGTTTCCAAACAAAATTCCACTAAATCTCATATCAACCTACATATATCAGAGGAGATAATAGCTTACACATATTGCCTTGGTAACTGTATTAGTGCACGAATTGAGGCAATCCTCACCCACTCCTCTTCTCTATCCTCCTCTCCTCTCCTCATCTCTCTTCAGCTCTCTCCTGTACTGCTCTCCTCTGCTCTGCTTTTCGCTTCTGGCCTTATCCCGTCCTTTCCTCTAACTAACCTGGCCCTCCACCCTCTGCACCCTTCTCTTCCCATCTTTTTCTTCACCTCCTCGACTGTCACAAAACGTTATGAAAAAATGGAGAAAGCATCCAAATACAATGTCCCAAAGTCCTACATTAAGTATTGCAAAAGAAAGTATAGGAAAGTGATAAGTGGAGAAGAGAGAAGAGAAGAGGAGAGGAGAGGAGAGGAGAGGAGAGGAGAGGAGAGAAGACAAGAGAGGAGAAGATAGGAGAGGAGAGGAGAGGAGAAGACAAGAGAGGAGAGGAGAGGACAGTAGTTTGACGAGGAGAGGAGAGCAGATAGATGAGGAGAGGAGAGAGGAGAGGAGAGGAGAGGGGAGGAGAAGAGAAGAGAGGAGAGGAGAGGAGAGGAAAGGAGAGGAGAAGACAAGAGAGGGGAGGAGAGGAGAGGAGAAGACAAGGGAGGAGAGGAGAGGACAGTAGACTGAAGAGGAGAGGAGAGCAGATAGATGAGGAGAGGAAAGGATAGGAGAGGAGAGGAAAGGATAGGAGAGGAGAGGAGAGGAGAGGAGAGGAGAGGAGAGGGGACGAGAAGAGAAGAGAGGAGAGGAGAGGAGAAGAGAAGACAAGAAGAGAGGAGAGGAGAGCAGACAGAAAAGGAGAGGAGAGTGGAGAGGAGAGGAGAGGAGTGGAAGAGGATTGCCTCAATTCATGCACTGATATTGTTATCAAAATGTTGAATATAAGTTGTTCGCACTCTTACGGCATCTCACCTACTAGCCTCTTGTCTCCTTCAAAATGTCTCTCACCTCTTCTCCACTTGCCTTCTATCTTCCCCTCTCCTCTTTCATTCTATGCTGTCCTCTCATCTCCTTTCCCGCTCTTCTCCAAATCTCTCTGGAAAAATTGCAGCAAAACAATGGTGAAGATGTTTCCAAACAAAATTCCACTAAATCTCATATCAACCTACATATATCAGAGGAGATAATAGTTTACACATATTGCCTTGGTAACTGTATTAGTGCATGAATTGAGGCAATCCTCTTTCTCCTCTCCTCTCCACTCCTCCCTTCTACTCTCCTCTCCTCTCTTCTCTTCTCTTCTCCTCTTGTTTCTTTCCCCATTATCTCCTCTCCTCTCTTCTCCACAGGTTTCTTCTAATATCATCTCCCTCCATTCTTCTTTCCTGTCCCACCAACAAGACCTATACACAAAATACTGAAGTTTTTCAAAAGCAAATCCAAGGTAAGTACTATATAGGGAAATAAAGCAGACACATGCCACCTAAAATTCACCACGATCATAGTTGAATTATTGCATGAATTGAGGAATTCCTCTTCCACGTGTGTCCTCTCCCCTCCTCTTCTCTCCTCTCCTCTCCTCTCTTCTCCTCAACTCTCTCCCTCATTGCGCTCCTCTGCCTTGCTTTTCCCTCCTGGCCTCTAAAACGGTTCTTTCTTCTCATTAACCTGGCTCTTTGTCATCCGCACCCTTCTCTCTCCTTCTCTCTTTTCACCTCCTACACTGTCATGGAAAAGTATGAAAAAATGAGGGAAAGTACCCAAATACAAAGCCCCAAAGTCTTACATTAGGTACCATGGAGTACAGGGAAGGAGATAAGTGGAAAAGAGAGAAGAGTAGAGATGAGCAGAGGAGAGGAGAGGAGAGGAGAGGAGAGGGGAGGAGAGGAGAGGAGAGGAAAGGACAGGAGTGGAGAGAAAAGGAGAGGAGTGGAAGAGGATTGCCTCAATTCATCCACTGATATTGTTATCAAAATGTTGAATATAAGTTCTCACTTTCATCGCATCTACCCTACTAGCCACTTGTCTCCTTCAAAACTTCTCTCTCTGCTTCTCCCCTTCCCTTCTGTTTCTCCTCTCTGCATTCCTTCTATGCTGTCCTCTCCTATTCTTTCCAGCTCCTCTCTAAATCTCTCTGGAAAAATTACAGCAAAACAATGGAGAGGATGTTTCCAAACAAAATTCCACTAAATCTCATATCACACTACATATATCAGAGGAGATAAGAGCTTACATATATTGTGTTGATAACTCTATTAGAGCATGAATTGAGGCAATCCTCTTCCACTCTTCTCCTCTCCCCTCCTCCCTTCTACTCTCCTCTCCTCTCCTCTCCTTTCCTCTCTTCTCCTCTTGTTTCTTTCCCCATATCTCCTCTCCTCTCTTCTCCACAGGTTTCTTCTTCCATCATCTCCCTCCATTCTTCTTTCCTGTCCCAGCAACAAGATCTATACACAAAATAAGGAGTTTTCCCAAACCAAATCCAAGTTAAGTAGTATATAGGAAAATAAAGACGACCTGTGACACCTAAAATTCACCACGTTCAGAGTTCAATTAGTGCATGAATTGAGGCAATCCTCTTCCACTCGTCTCTCTCCTCTCCTCTCCTCTCCTCTCTTCTCCTCAACTCTCTCCCTCATTGCGCTCCTCCGCTCTGCTTTCCCCTCCTGGCCTCTCAAACGGTCCTTTCTGCTCACTAACCTGATTCTTTGTCATCTGCACTCTTCCCTCTCCTTCTCTCTTTTCACCCCCTACACTGTCATGGAAAAGAATGAAAAAATGAGGGAAAGTATCCAAATACAAAGCCCCAAAGTCCTACATTAGGTATTACACGATGGAGTACAGGGAAGGAGATAAGTGGAAAAGAGAGAAGAGTACAGATGAGCAGAGGAGAGGAGAGGAGAAGAGAGGCGAGGAGAGGAGAGGAGAGGAGAGGAGAGGAAAGGACAAGAGAGGAGAGGAGAGGAGGGGAGAGGAATGGATGAGGATTGCCTCAATTCATGCACTAATATTGTTATCACAATGTTGAATATAACTTGTTCTCACTCTGAGGGCATCTCACCTACTAGCCTCTTGTCTCCTTCAAAATGTCTCTCACCTCTTCTCCACTTGCCTTCTATCTTCCCCTCTCCTCTTTCATTCTATGCTGTCCTCTCATCTCCTTTCCTGCTCTTCTCCAAATCTCTCTGGAAAAATTGCAGCAAAACAATTGTGAAGATGTTTCCAAACAAAATTCCACTAAATCTCATATCAACCTACATATATCAGAGTAGATAATAGCTTACATATATTGCCTTGATAACTGTATTAGTGCATGAATTGAGGCAATCCTCTCCCATTCCTCTTCTCTATCCTCCTCTCCTCTCCTCATCTCTCTTCAGCTCTCTCCTGCACTGCTCTCCTCTGCTCTGCTTTTCACTCCTGGCCTTATCCCTTCCTTTCCTCTAACTAACCTGGCCCTCCACCCTCTGCACCCTTCTCTTCCCTTCTTTTGCTTCACCTCCTCTACTGTCACAAAACGTTATGAAATAATGGAGAAAACATCCAAAAACAATGTCCCAAAGTCCTACATTAAGTATTGCAAAAGAGAGTATAGGAAAGAGATAAGTGGAGAAGAGAGAAGAGAAGAGGAGAGGAGAGGAGAGGAGAGGAGAGGAGAGAAGACAAGAGAGGAGAAGACAGGAGAGGAGAGGAGAAGACAAGAGAGGAGAGGAGAGGACAGTAGATTGAAGAGGAGAGGAGAGCAGATAGATGAGGAGAGGAGAGAGGAAAGGAGAGGAGAGGAGAGGAGAGGAGAGGGGACGAGAAGAGAAGAGAGGAGAGGAGAGGAGAAGAGAAAACAAGAGGAGAAGAGAGGAGAGCAGATAGAAGAGAAGAGGAGAGAGGAGAGGAGAGGAGAGGAGAGGAGTGGAATGTTATCAAAATGTTGAATATAAGTTCTTCTCACTCTTATCGCACCTCCCCTACTAGCCTCTTGTCTCCTTCAAGAATCTCTCACCGCTTCTCCACTTGCCTTCTGTTTCCACTCTCTGCTTCCCTCTATGCTGCCCTCTCCTCTTCTTTCCCGCTCCTCTCCTCTTTCCTTCTAGGGCATGAATTGAGGCAATCCTCTCCCACTCCTCTTCTGTATTCTCCTCCCCTATCGGAGGAGAGCAGAGGAGAGGAGAGGAGAGGAGGGGAGAGGAGAGGAGAATATAGAAAAGGATTGGGAAGGGATTGCCTCAATTCATGCACTAATAGAGTTATCAACACCACCTGTGTAAACTCTTATCTCCTCTGATATATGTAGGTTACTATGTGATTTAGTGGAATTTTTTTTGGAAACATCCTCTCCATTGTTTTGGTGCAATTTTTCAAGAGAGATTTGGAGGGGAGTGGGAAAGGAGATGAGAGAACAGCATAGAAGGAAAGAGGAGAGGGGAAGATAGAAGGCAAGTGGAGAAGAGGTGAGAGAAGTTTTGAAGGAGACAAGAGGCTAGTAGGGGAGATGCGATGAGAGTGAGAACAACTTATATTCAACATTTTGATAACAAAATTAGTGCATAAATTGAGGCAATCCTCTTCCATTCCTCTCCTATGCTCTCCTCTCCTCTCCTCTCCTCAGCTCATCTCTACTCTTCTCTCTTTTCCACTTATCTCCTTACTTTCTTCTCATTACCCTGGCTCTATGTTATCTGCACACGTCTCTCTCCATCTCATTCTATGCTGTCCTCTCATCTCCTTTCCCGCTCTTCTCCAAATCTCTCTGGAAAAATTGCAGCAAAACAATTGTGAAGATGTTTCCAAACAATATTCCACAAAATCTCATATCAACCTACACATATTAGAAGAGATAATAGCTTACACATATTGCCTTGATAACTTTATTAGTGCATGAATTGAGGCAATCCTGTTCCTCTCCTCTTTCAATCTATGCTGTCCTCTCATCTCCTTTCCCACTCTTCTCCAAATTTCCCTGGAGAAATTGCAGCAAAACAATGGTGAAGATGTATCCAAACAAAATTCCACAAAATCTCATATCAAACTACACATATCAGAAGAGATAATAGCTTAAACATATTGCCTTGATAACTGTATTAGTGCATGAAATCAGGCAATCCTGTCCTCTCCTCTCCTCTACTCTCCTCTCCTCTCCTCTCCTCTCCTCTCCTCTCCTCTCCTCTCCTCTCTTCTCCTCTCCTCTCCTCTCCTCTCCATCTCCTCTCCTCTCCCTCTACTCTCTTTCCCCTCCTGGCCTCTAAAACGTTACTTTCTTCTCATTAACCTGGCTCTTTGTTATCTGCACCCTTCTCTCTCCTTCTCTATTTTCTTCTCCTACACTGTCATGG
>JAQQSK010005160.1:162101-194970 GCA_028658325.1 Potorous gilbertii
GGTGGGGAGGGAGGGATAGGGAGAAACTGGAACTTAAAGTTTTAGGACCAACTGTTGAGTATTGTTCTTGCTACTAGAAAATAAGAAATACAGGTAATGGGGAATAGAAAGTTATCTGGCCCTACAGGACAAAAGAGAAGATGTGGTAAGGGAAGGAGGGATGATAGAAGAGAGGGCAGATTGGTGATATGGGTAATTAGAATGTCCAGTGTATTGGGGAGGGGGAAGGGGACAAATGGGGAGAAAATTTTGGAACCAAAAATCTTGTGAAAATGAATGTAAAAAGTTAAATAAATTTATTTAAAAAAAAAAAAAAAGAAATGAGGACTCTGAGGTCCATAGAAGTCAGGTGACCATAGAGCTAGCTACCAACAGAGTAGTAGTTCTCAGGTCTAAAAAAAAAAAAAAAGAAAATATCAGGGGGAACTTTTCATATAATGCCATCCCAAACCACTGAGCCTCTTTTGATTTCCTTTCCTTATCCCTGATAAATCATTTAATCTTTCAGGGCCCCTCATTTATACCACTGAGGCTATAAGTTACATAGTAAGAGATGATTGTCAGTTGAGGGGAATATTTCCTCCTCCGGGAATTTCTGACATTAGTGTCAAAAAACAACCACCACCTAAATTTCAAGGCAGTATGATATGACCGCTGGCCTTGAAAGCAGAAGAAAAGGGCTTTAAGACCTGCCTCTGGCACATTCTGGCTGAGTAACCATGAAATTTAATCATTTAGTGGTCTAGTTAACTATTTAAGATAATAAATAAAAATGTGCTGCTAGTTTTCACTGGTAGTGATAAAGCATGAATGTACTTCAAATCAGGAATTCTTCAAACTTATAAAATAACAAGTCCAGACACCCTCCTGCTCCTTTCCCCCCCAAAGAAAAAAATCTAACTATAAAGTAGTTATCTTGTTGAAGATAACATGCAGTTTAAAGGAAAGAAAAAAGTTCAACAGGAGAAAAGTGAAATTGCTTTACCTGCCAGGCTTAATTTTATTCCTATTTTTTAATCAGTCCACAAAATACTGAATGAATGTTCAGGTTGAGCAAACTGATGGACCCTGAACCTAGAGAGACCTGGCCAGCATTTAAAGTAATGTTGTCTGAATATGTTAGGTGATGGCACATTAGTCAAGGAACAACACGAAATACCTAATTCCCAATCACATTGAAACTACTGAGAGATCCTGCCCTCAGTGATTAGGAATTAAGGTTAAAAAAATCTTCGTATAAATATCAATATTAATATCTATACCTATATCATCTATCGACTAAAACCCAGTTCCTTATCCATCATGTTATGCTGCCTCCAATTTACACACACAGAAACACACATGTCTATAGATTTATAGGTATAGCTATAGGCATAGATATGCTTAAAACTTGAGGGTACTCTTTGGTTGGATGGTCATTCTGCTAACTTGGCTTCTGACTCTCTATATGGAGGAGAAAAAGTCAAGTTGTAAAGGGTTTTCTCTTTCTCTCCCCTCCACCTACTCCATTTAAAGACTCAGAGTATGTGTGTTTTTCCTTTCTAAAAAAGCTCTATCTTAAGTCGTTGCTAAGAAAAAGAAATGAGGGTGATGATGAGTCAGAAAGATCTAAATTCAAATTATGCCTCAAGTCACTGAATCTTTTTGTGATTGACTTTCCCTAATGGATGATATATAACTTAACGTTTCAGTGCCTCTTTGAAGGATAGTGTAGTACCTCAGTTAAGGACTCCAATGACAGCAAGAAAATAGAATTACAGGAAATGTCCCATATGTGCATGGTGGTAGTTACCAACAGTGACTAAAGGTCTACTGGCACATATCATCAAGTAGAGTAGGTATTAACCACTGAATTGAATCAGTGGGAACAATGCATGCAATAAGACCATCTAAAAACAATGGAGGCTCTGCAAGTTGAGAGGTCTGAATTGCACCTTCATGTGTGTACTTTAGTCATATATGTTTCCCAAGTGACTGCCCTTCCAAGTATGTCCTTTGCCATATATTTTCTATGTTGGGCAGCTAGGTGGTGCGGTGGTTAGAGCCACCAGTGCAGGAGTGAGGAGGACCTGAGTTGAAATCTCACCTCAGACACTTGACACTCACTAGCTGGGTAACCTTGGGCAAGTCACTTAACCTCAATTGCCTCATCCTGGGTCATCTCCAGTCATCCTGAATGTCTGGTCACTGGATTCAGATGGCTCTGGAGGAGAAGTGAGGCTGGTAACCTGCACAGCCCCTCCTCACTCAAAAGAAAGTCAAGTGCAAGTCATGTCATCATTTCTGTGATGGCATGGTCTTCTTTGGCAATGAAGGATGAACATATAATTTTCCATATGTACCCTCCTACATGTTCTCTGGCCCCACAGCCTTTATATTATGATTTTCCATGACTTTAAAAGAGTTAGCTCCTCTATTAAAAAAAGACAACAAACAAAAGAAAAACTGGAATGGAGAGACCAGGTGGAGGAGACAGCAAGGACTCTATTGTCTCTCTAGTCAAAGGAAAGTATGCTATTTACTCTTTAAGGGGAAATAGTGATCTTTCCCAGTTGATTTTACTCATTGTTTTGAGACAGTATTTATAAACCTCTTTCTGTCAATCACTATTCACCTTTTTCAAAGTCAGGAGCCTTTAAGTAGCTAAAGATTTGTGCTTTGGACCCATATATTTCCTAATTTCATGTCCGTCTACCATGTTCTCTGATCACACATATCTGCAATATACACCCCTCCACACAAGTACCTATGTATGTCTTCTCTTCATTTTTATGTGTATTTGTGAAAAAGTGTGCTTTAGATTCATGGGAGAAATGCTCATTACTACTTTGTATTTTTAAAAATTTTTAACATTGTTATTTATAGTTTTGAGTTTCAAATTCGATCTCTCCCTCCCCTGTCCTCTCCCACTGATGGCAAGCAATCAAATATGGGTTATATATGTGCAGTTATGGAAAATATTTTATATTAGTCATTTTGTACAAGACTACTCAAAAGAAAAAAATGAAGAAAGTGAAAAATAGCTTCACTCTATATTCAGTCAATATCAGTTCTTTTGCTGGAGGTGGACAACATGCTTTATGTCCTTTCAGTCCTTTCAGATTGTCTTAGGTCATCATATTGCTAAGAATAGCTATGCCCTTTGGGCATATTTCCTATTTCCAAATTGCTCTCCGTAAGGGTAGAATCAATTCAAAACTCCATCAGAAAGTACATTAGTTTTCCAGTTTTCCTACATCCAATATTTTCCTTTTTTGTCACATTAAACACTGTGATAGGTGTGATGTGATAACTGAGTTGTTTTAATTTGCATTTCTTTGAGTAATTTTTTTTCAAATGGCTATAGATAGTTTTGACTTCTTTGTCTGAAAACTTCCTATTCATATCATTTGATCATTTATCAATTGGAAGATCATAGGCATTTGTATAAAATTGGCTCAGTTCTCTATATGTGTGAGAAATGAGAACTTTATCAGAAATGTTTGTTGCAGAAATTTCCCCCCAGTTTTTTGCTTTCCTTATAATTTTGGTTGCATTGGTTTTGTTTGTGCAAACTCTTTTAAATTTTACATAATCAAAATTATGTATTCTCTATTTTGTAGTGCTCTCTGTATCTTTCTTGGTCCTCAGCTCTTCCCTTCTCTATAGCTCTGAGAGATAAACTATTCCATGCTCTCCTAATTTGCTTATGTGCATTTGTGTGTAAATCATGCACTATTTTGACCTTATCTTGGTATATGGTGTGAGATATTGTTTTATATACCTAGTTTTTGCCATATTATTTTCCAGTTTTCCCAGCAGTTTCTATCAAATAATGAGTTTTTGTTCCAAAAGCTTGGATCTTTGGGTTTATCATATGCTAGATTATTAATGTTATTTACTATAATGTAAATCATATTTAATCTATTCCACTGATCCAGCACTCTATTTCTTAGCTGAGACTACATTATTTTAATAATTTCTACTTTACCATAACAGTTTGAGATTTGAAACAGCTAGACCATCTTCTTTTGAAATTATTTTCATTGATTCCCTTGATAATCCTTGAGTTTTTGTTCTTCAAGATGTATTTTGTTATTATTTTTTCTAGCTCTATAAATAATTTTTAATAGTTTTGTATGGCACTGAACAAACATATTAATTTAGATAGTATTATCAATTTTATTATATTGGCCTGGCCTGCCCATGAGCAATTAACATTTTACCAGTTGTTTAGATGTGACTTTATTTGCATAAAAATGTTTTATAGTTGTGTTCATGTGGTCCCTAGATTTGTCTTGACAGGTAGACTATAAAGTATTTTATATTATCAACAGTTATTTTAAATGGAATATCTTTATCTCTTGTTAGACTTTATTGGCAATATATAGAAATGCTGATAATTGATGTGTGCTTATTATGTATCCTACAACTTTGCTAAAGTTGTTAACAATTTCAAGCAGTTCTTTAGTTGATTCTCTAGGATTTTCTAAGTATAAAATCATATCATCTGCAAAGGGTAATACTTTTGTTTTTTCATTATCTATTCTAATTCTTTAATTTCTTTTTCTTCTCCTATTGCTATAGCTAACATTTCTAGTATAGTATTAAATAATAGAGGTGATAATGGATATCCTTGGTTCAAATATGATTGTATTGGGAAAGCTTCTAGCTTATCCAAACCATTGCAAATAATGCTTGCTAATGGTTTTAGATAAATGTTACTCATCATTTTAAGTTAAGCTCCATTTATTCCTATGCTCGCTAGTGTTTTAATAAGAATGAGTGCTATATTTTGTCAAAGGCTGTTTCTGAATCTATTGATATGATCCTATGATTTCTGTTGGTTTGGTTATTGATACAGTCAATTATGATGATGGCTTTTCTAATATTGAACCAGCCCTGCATTCCTGGTATGAATCCCACTTGGGCATAGTGTAGGATCCTTTTGATATATTGCTGTAATCTATTTTCTAGTGTTTTATTCAACATTTTTGGATCAATATTCATTAGGGAAGTTGGTCTATAATTTTCTTTCCATGTTTTGACATTTTTTGTTTGGGCATCGGCACCATATTCATGTTGTAAAAGGAATTTGATAGTACTACTTCACCTACTTTTCCAAATAGTTTATATAGTATTGGGATTAATTGTTCTTTAAATGTTTGCTAGAATTTGCTTGTGAATTCAACTGGTCCTGGGGAATTTTTCTTAGGAAGTTCATTAATGAGTTTTGCAAATTCTTTTCCTAAGACTAGATTATTTAAGTATCTTATTTCTTCTTCTGTTAATCTGGCTCATTTACATTTTTATAGATATTCATCCATTTCATCCTTTTCCATTTGGCCAATTTTATTTTTCAAGAGTATTTTCCTTGGTAAATTTTTGTACATTTTCCCCATGCTATTGACTCTTTTCCCCCCATGAATCTCTTGTATTATTCTCATTTTGGTTTCCCAATTTTTTTTCTTTTTGTTCTCTAGAGTTGCCTTTAAAAATTCATTTCAAGGTCTTCCCCAAATTCTTTTTGGGCCTGAGAGCAAATTACATTTTTCTTTTAGACCCCATGTATAGCATTTTGAAACTATTGTTTTCTAAGTTTATGCCTCAATCCTCCCTATTCCCATAGTGTCTTTCTATAGTAAAGCTCTTTTGTTGTTGTTGCTGTTTTGCCAAGTTTTCTGCTTTTTTGTGGTGACTTGGTTTTTATGTGAGAGCTGGGCTCTGGCCCTGCACTGTCCCAAGCTTTTTGTGCTGATGCTCTGGGTCTTACTGCTGGCTTTCACTGAACTTTAGGGCTTAATTGCTTGTTTTCTCTGGAGGGTAGTTTTCCCTTCTGGCTTTTTCTGGGGGTGGGTTCTCTCTGTTGGCCTCCTCTGGGCATATGGTTTCACTGCTGACCTGCTGCAGGGGTGGATCCTTTCTGCTAGGTTGCTATGGAAACAGGGTCTCTCTGTTGGTAGACCTCAGAGGTGGGGTATTGCCATTGGCCAGTCACCTGGTGGGGTTTCACTACTGATTAGCAATGGGGTCAATGTCTCCCTGCTTGGGGTAGGGTCTTTGGGGTGGGCCCTTACTCTACTGCACAGACTACTCTCTTGCCTGGGGACTGTTGGTTTGCAAGAAAGCAGGGCCTCACTGGTGGATTGCCCTACGCTTGGAGCCTTGCTCCTGGTCTTTTGCAGTGAGGCTGACTGCTGCTGCTGCTCTTGGGCCTGGCTCCCCTCCCACCCCAGTGGATGTTAAACTGCTTCCCTTCTCTAGGTCAATTCTTAGTGGTTTTCTAGTTGTTTAGAGGAGAATTGTGGAGTATTTCAGAGGGTTCCTTCTTCACTTCACCATCTTGCCTTAAACCCAAATCACTGTGGATCTCATGGATTGGGCAATAAGAGGTCCCTGTCCAAGCATCACTTAATGGTCATTTTTTGGGCCCTCCTGGCTCACAGTGAATGTAAATAGTAACTGTTTCTCTTTTGGCCAACAACCCTGAGGGTGTTCCCTTCCCCATTTGATTTTTTTCTATCAAAGAGGTCATCCCTTGACTCATTTCTTAAAGAGACCTATTCCCTGAATGGGTGTTGCCTCACTCAAAGTTAAAACCTAGAAAGATCATAGCTTAAAAAGATCAAGGACTTCCACTGCGTCCTGGGCCATCTCCAGTCATCCTGATTGATATCTGGCCACTGAACTCAGATGACTCTGGAGGAGAAAGTGAGGCTGGTGATTTAACACAGCCCTCCCTCTGTCAAACCAAAGTCAACTGCAAGTCATGTCATCATCTCCTTGATTTCATGATGCTCTTTGAGAATAAAGAACCAACGACCACCATATTGGCACTGGAAGTCATTACCCTTTTTAATATGCTAGTTAATTAAGTGCCTTTGTTTTTATCTAACTACATCCTCTGACTAGCAAAAGCATACCTATCAGTGAGTTACAACTTGTATCTGATGTAGTCCTACAGAGTACCTTGAATCTGGAATAATCTTTTCTGGAGGACTTAGTGTGTGATTTATAAGATATCCTTATTTGCTAGATAAATTGGAACCTTTGTTTGACAAAAGATTAATTTCAATAGTTTAACAATATAAAGTGGTGGTATTCCAATTAACATTGTTAAACTCAGAATTAGTGTCATCTTTCAAAATATCTGTATTGTAAGACGTAAAAATATCTGTGAAACAAAAGAGCATGTTTTAAATGTCAAACTTAAGAGATTATTCATAATAGGACCAGAGTTTCATTGGCTAAAATTATTTTTTAGTTAAATCTGAACGTCCCTTTCTAGGAGATAGTATTTTGGTATAATTACGATCAATGATTCTGTCTTTCAAAGTTTGCATAGGTTTCAGCAGAAAATTTTCTTGACTGCATAATTAGACTTTGCTACACTTAAGCAAAACAAAGGAACAACACACGTTTCTTCCTAAAATAGAGGTAACATAGCTTTATTGAAAGTGAAATATACAAAACACTTTTAAGTCCTTACAGTGAAATATAAAGACTAATCACTATTCTATTATTAGTTTACTTTTTTTCTTCCTTTTGATCTTAAACTACAAAATAACTAGAAATATTATCATGCCCAGTTACTTGGAAGGCAAAGAACGTGCTTTTGAAGGGATCAAGGTTCCTCCTCATCTTACCCAGGTGCACTTCAGAGAAGAGGGAATATGTTATCCAGGACATGATTCTTGCTCACCTTGTGACACAGTCGTCATTGATCTGTTCTTTGAGGTTCTCTGTTATGAAGACTTTAGGAAGTTTCCAACACAGCCCACTGTCTTAGCCTTTCCAAGAAATGCACACTGCACTAGGAAATGGAGAATCATTCATTCAACGAATGTTTGTCATGCATCTACTGCTTACAGAGAATCATTTTGGGTGCTTTAGAATTTACAAAATTTGGATGTGACATCATTTTTTTCTGCATTTATAGTCTGGGTGGAGGATGAGAAAAATGAAAGTAACCCAATACTACATGGAAAAGATCATTACACAACTGCACAAAAATGAGCGTTGTGATGTTTAAGAAGCAGTTGTTATCAACAAGGAAATTGAAATGCAACAGAGAGAAATAGAGAGGACACATCTGGTAAAAGAAATAGGGGAAGAAGAGACAAAGTTGGAAAGTGAAGGGGATATAGTGGAGGCAAAGAAAAGTTCGGCTAAATTGATGCATGGAGAAACAATTGACACTCTTTTCCTCTCCCAGATATGCTGCTTTGCCACACAGAGGTCTTACCTAAATCTTTATTTAGGGGCATCAGCACAGAGGACAGGACTCAATTTCTCTCTGCTTTTCAATGCCATTTAGAGGCAGTTTATGGACAGTAGGTACTGCTTTTCTGATTCCACACTAAATAGCCCTGACTCCTTGTGCTATAAGTACTGAACAGGGCATGAAACATAGTAGGCACTTAATGAATGTTTCTTGAATTGAATTGACTCTGGTTACAGAAGGAAATAGGAATGCTTTAGCCTACATATAATATATATCTTAGGATATATTTGCTGTCTTTAAAAGGTTTTACATGAAAGAGGGTTGTAGCATATTTATTTAGAGCTCAAGGGAAAGAAAGAACTAATGTCTACCTAGTGTGCTAGCCTCAGACAGATAGCCAGGTGTTGAGTGGGTAGAGTGCTAGACTTGGAGTCAGGAATACCTGAGTTCAAATCTTACCTTGGGCACTTGCTAGTTGTGTGACCCTGGGAGAACCCCTTAGCTTCTGTCTGCCTCAGTTTGCTCAGCTGTAGGATGAGGTTAAAAACAGTGCCTCCATACCAGTATGTTTTAGGGACCAAATTGGATAATATTTATAAAGGACTTTACAAAACTTAAAGCTCTAGATAACTGCTGTTATTATTAATATTAAAACTGTTATTACTTTGGCCTTACAAGGGGAAAAAAACTCTTACAAATAGGAAACAGAATGAACTGTTTTGAAAAATAGTAAATTTCCTATCATTGGAGGTATTCAAGCAGAGATAGCTCCTAAATGGGTATATCATAGAGCAGATTCATACTCCATGGTCCCTCCCAAGTGTGGGTAAGCAACTGATGATTTTTAGATCTTCTACCATTTTCACTTTCCTAATAATTAAACTTTATGATTTTCTCTTAATGAGACACTTCCTAGGTTTACAAGAGTTGACATTATAATGTAACTGTTTTTCCAAAATGTCTATTCTTTTTTCCTACATCATGACATTTACCCACTTTGGGCTTTTCTGTTTTAATTCTGTCAGCTCAGAGTTATTTTCTTTGAACATCTTAGTCAAGAATATTGGTGACAGAGGATCCAAACCTTTGTTTCCTTGTTGTTTAATGATTTGTTCATTATTAACATGGTGCCTGCATTCCTGACTTAAAAAAAGTTGTTTATCAATATTTTTGAATTTTTCAGAATAAGCCATCAGACACAATTAAAATGACATAATGGAGTTTGTAACACTAAACTAAAGTTATTTAGTGATGGCCTTTAATATCTCAACAGTCGCAATTCAGAAATATATTTGAATAACAGGACAAGGACTCAATATCTTAGTTGCCTAAAGCATCTAGATCCTTTATTTACCTCTGATGTCACCAAGTTTGACTCAAGAACACGTACAGCTGTCATTACCAGATGGAGCATCTGCCACACACACCTCCCACACATGAACAATTAATGAGAACCATAAGGAGAGCTGTAGCATTTTCTCCTCCCAAGTTGCCCTGTTATAGAAATAATATATAATGACTGTTATAGATGGACTGGAGCACTGGACAAAGCAAGCCTCTCTAAAGCCCAATGCTGTATATCATGCATAAATTACTGGCATAAATATTATATTGACTACACCACATTTTATTCAAAACTCTACTATTGACATTTCAGGAGAAGGGAATATTCCACAGAGATGCTGAGGTGACTGCATGATTCAGCCTTGCTCTTTATGATAACGTGAAAAACTAGGGAGATGAGTTCTTCAATAAAGAGAATTATATTAAGCTTGTCAGTAATGAAAAATAATAATGTATTGTCACTGCTTTAGTCAATTGAGGATCCGCATAATCTAGGGATATCAATAAGGTCAGAAAAATCACTCTCTGAAATTAATATTTAAAATAATTAACATATTGTAAGTGAATGAGTGAGGATCCAAAAAAAAATCTTAACAGCTTAGAGAATCACATTGGAGCTAAGAAGATTAAATTTAATGGGGAAAAATGTAAAGTCTTATACTTGGGTTTAAGAAATTGACTTTATTGGTGTGTGATTGGGGAAGCATGTCTAGTCAGGAGTTCACTTGAGGCAGCTAGGCAGTACATTGCTGTGAGTTATGAAGGTTTGCATTCAAATTATTAAGTAGGTGATTCTTTTCAAGTTATTTTAACTTCTGTGTACCTCAGTTTCCTCACCTGCAAAATAGGGATAACCATAGCATCTACTTCCAGGGTTATTGAGGCTAAAATGATGTAATATTTATGTGTTTTGCAAGCTTTATGTTGCTATACAAATGCTAACTCTTGGAAAAAAGGATAGGGAGTTTAAATAAACAGAAATTTCAGTATATCCTAATAGCATCATATGGAAGTCGAAAAAGCTTATGTAGACTTGATCTGCATTAAAAAAGTACTGTATGCACAGATACTGATAGATTGCCAGGTTGTAGAATTCTAGACTTGGAGTCCAAAGATCTGACTTCAAATAGTGCGCCAGATACTTATTCTTTGACCCTGGGCAAGTCACTTAACTTCTATCTGCCTCCATTTCTTCAGCTGTAAAATGGGATTAAAATAACAGCCATGTTCCTGATATGTTGTGAGGATTGCAATTTATCTGAAGGGCCTGGCTTCTAGCAACAAGGAGAGGATACTCTTGCTGCCTCACTTAGATTTCACTTGCATTTTGATAAGTTCTGGGCATCACATTTTAGAAAGGACATAGATTAAAGATTATCTAGAGGATAAGCAAGATGGTGAATTTTCTTGACAGGAAAGGTTTAATCTGGAGAAGAGAAGACCCTGGGGAGATATGAGAGCTGTCTTCCAATATTGCAAGACTATCCTATGGAGGAGGGATTGCTTTATTTGGCCCTACAAGGTAGAAGTAGGAATAGTTGGTAGAAGTTGAAAAGACACACATTTCGATTTGATGTCAGGAAAAATGACAATGATTAGAGCTGCTAAAAAGTGATATGGACAGTTATAGATGGCAGAAGGGCTCCCTGTTATGGGAAGGCTGTAAGCAAAGGGTCAGGGGGAAGCACTCATTGGCTTTGTTGTCAGAGGTATTCTTATGTGGCTAGAAGCTTAGGCATTTGAAATCCCTTTTAACTTCAGTATTCTGTGGTTCTGATCCACTCTGGGTGAACTTATAAAATCCAATTTCTTGTTTTCATTGCTGAGTACCAGCTTTCAAAGCTCACCAAAGGGCCATACCAACTTGAGGCCCGGCCTGAAAGACCAACTACTGTTTTACTCAGCAATAGTGTGCCTGTGCACACAGAAGAGAAACAAATGTAAATGAATCTAGAGTTTCCAACTGCTAGTGTAATAGGAATTCTTCAGTCTGTTCTCTGCTTAAAGATTGACTTGCCTCTTGAACGGGGGCCTAGTCAGTGACTGAGAACTACCGAGACAAAACAAAAAGGCAAAAGTAACTTGTTATGTGTCAGCTCAAACAGAGGTGGCAGCCCTTGAATTTTCCTAAGTTTTCTTAAGACAGAATTGTGCCAGTGATCTGTTCAGCAAAACTACAGCAAAAGCCAAAGGTAGAGGTTACGGTGATTCCCTTTATTCTTAGTTTAGAACTATACTTTTGCTCTTAAACCTAAAAGATGGACTTCATTGTGAAAGGGAATGAGATAAAATCCCAGTTTGTAAACATCTTGTATTTTTTAGAAAACTGCATTTTTTACAGTTGTCATAGGCTTTAAGAATCTAGTCTGTGTCGTATTTTACAGAAATGGAAACCGATAGTCAAAGAGGGTGAGATGACTTATGCAAGGTCTTATGGCTGATAGGCTACAGTTAGGATGATAACTGAGGACCTGGGCCAGTGCCACATTCAATGAATTCATGCTATGGTCACTGAGAGCTGTTAAAAGGTATCTCCATGTTCAACATGCTTGCACATGTGTAATCCATATCAGATTACTTGCCGCCTTGGGGAGGGGAGATGAGAAGAAAGGAAGGAGAAAAAGTTTGAAACTCAAAATGTTATAAAAAATGAATATTGAAAATTATTTTTACATGTCATTAGAAAAAGTAAAATACTATTTACCGAAAAACAAAAAAAGAAAGAAAAAAGGTGTCTCCAAATTTGGTTTCCATATAAGATCTAGGAAAAGTTAAAAAAAAAGACAGTTTCATTTTTTTATGAGCATTTTATATTTAATTTATATCCCCTTTGCTGAATAGCAAAATATTTATTTTTGTTATAGGAAGTTGACAATGTTTTGCTGATAGTTTTAAAATAATCACTTATTTCAGATAACACTGATATAGAATGGGAATCAAGTGACATTCTTTTTAAAAATTATTATTTATTTTTAAACTTCAAGTTTTTAAAACCTTTTGCTTTAAAACCAAATATGCTTCCTTCCTGAAGCTCCTATCCCACCCATTGAGAAGGCAAGTAATATGATATCAATCATACACATGAAATCATGTGAAACGTATTTCCATATTAGCCATGTTGCAAAAAAAAAGCAAGAAAAAGTATGCTTCTACCTGCACCCATAGTTCATCAATGTTCTCCCTGGAGTATAGAATTTTTCATCAGGTGTCCTTTAGAACTGTCTTGGTTCATTGTTGTGATTAGAACAGCTAAGTCTTTCACAGTTGCTCATCATTACAGTATCACTTTTACTGTGTACAATTTACTTATTCTTGCTTCACTTTGCATCAGTTTATATGTCTTTCTTGATTTTCTGAAACCATTGCCTTCATCATTTCTCATAGTACAATAGTATTTCATCGCAATCATATACTTGTTTGTCCGTTTCCTGGTTCAGGGGTGTCCTCTCAATTTTCAATTCTTTGCCACCAAAAAAAGAACTGCTATAAATATTGTTGTACGTAACAGTCCTTTTCCTTTAGTCTCTTAGGGATACAGACTTAGCAATAATATCGAGTACCATCCTTTTAAATTTTTTACCATAAAAAAGAGTTAAATCCTGTAGCATTTGTAACGTAAGGATGATAGTTTATCATTGTTGTACATTATGAATGACATTGTTGGATCACTGTAAGATATATTATGGGATCTAGAGTTCATGAGTGCCACCCACATTCAAAATATAGTACATAATACTTTGTACACTTTCCAGAAAAGCTTCTCTGTTTATAGGTTCAGAAATCTTAGTAGTTACTAGAATAAATACATCGAAGCAGGAGATGAATACATTGTAAAAACCGTGGGTTTATAGTTCTGCAGTAAAATTATTTTGAAACTGTACTTAATTTCAATGTAATTTTCCATAATAACAGTTCAAATGAGCTGAAGAAAACAACAGAAATCAGTTACAGCATCTGGCATCAGTCAACAAAAGGGAAGGTACTGGAAAAGTGGTTTTTTAAAAATCTTATTTCTTTGAATTTACTTGTAGGAGGGACAAATTCACATTTCTGTAGTCAATAACAATTGAGTTCCAGTTGACTATACCTTTGGATGTAAGTTTCAAATGCAGGTCAATTGTTTAGAGGGCTCTGGGGATGGTTAAATTTTCCCAAGTAAAATAGATCTTATGTTTTTTCAATGCAAAATGAACAACACTCTGAAAACATGTACATATCTTGTTGACAAAGTAGAGACACAATGAGCATAATAGTTATGCCAAAATGCAATTCTAGTGCAACTGTTCTTGGCCCATTACTTAAATGATGCCATGTGTTTATAACTTTATGCTGTGGACTTAATGATATTTTAAATAAAATATAGAACTGTCTCAAATTTAAAACCTGTGTCATGATGCTGAACAAAATAATGGATCATCTTTTAGCACCCATGTAGTTAGACATTTTACAGAAGGCAAAGCACAGTCTTTTTTAGGTTCCTATTTTAGAATTCTATGAATTGTAAGGGAATTATAAATGGGCTATTAGGTAGCAATAAGTTGAAAACTGGTTATGTAAACCTTCTATCACAGTAGAGAAGCTCTAACCTTTCTAGAGTAATAAGTTTCATATAAAATGGTTTTCCACAAAATCATTTTATGTAAGTTTAGTTGTTTGGCCTAAATCTGAAATATATTTGGTGCATAGATATTTAACTATTTAATGTGATTATAATAGAGAGAGCACTAGACTTGGAATTAGGAAAATTTGGATTCGAATCCTATCTTAGACCTTTGTTGCCTGTGTGACCCTGGAAATGTTACCAAATATCTCTTCATCTCACTTTCTTTATCTGTAAAATGAGAGAGTTGGAACTAATGTCCTCTGAGGACATTTTCAACTCTTAGTATGTGACCCTATTGATTTAATAAATACTAAAATACACATTTTGAAGTCTTTGAAAATTTCAAAAACTCTTTGCAAATGTAAAGAAGTGCAATTAGACCCTAAGGCAGCTAGGTAGCATAATGGATAGTGCCACTCTTCAAGTCAGGAAGACCTGAGTTCAAAATGTTCCTGACACTTACTAGCTGTGTGAGCCTGGGTTTAACCTGTCTCAAGCTCAAATGAGGTAAATAAATGACTTCCAGCTGTTCCCACAAGTAGTAAATGGCAGCAACAAATTCGAATCCAGATCTTTGGACTCCAAATCTGCCATCTTCTCTTCTGTATTGAACTGCCTTTAATTGAAATTGAATTTTAGAGTCATCTTCAGATTCCATAGAAATTCTCTCTTTTCATTTTCTAGCATAGTGATATTAATCTGAAATCATGCTTTTCTGGAACTTAATTCCTTTATCTCTAATATTAAAATTCTAAACTGCATGGTCTAAGGTTCCTTGAAAATTCTGTGATATGATTTTGTGATGTACTCCCTAATCCCACCCCCAAAGTTGCAAGACATATCAGCTTAAGACAGGGCAGTGAAGACATTATACAGTTGAATAATCACTGAAAAATAATTGTGTATGTCGTGCAGAAAGTGATGCTTGACAGATGGAAGATTCAAATGTTGGTGATGGGGGCATTTGGGGCATATTTGAGGAAAAAAGTAAAAAAGAAAGTTAGAAAGGAAGGAAGGAAGGGAAGGAGGAAAGGAAAGAAAGTGGGAGGAATGCTAAGTGAGCTAGTGAAGGATTTTGAGGCAAAGGATAAGGATTGTCTGATTCTAACTCACAGGGTCTTTGAAAGGTATTGGAAGGCTCAAGTGGGTAGGGTAAACAAGATGAAAGTGATAAAGATGATACGTGGCTTTAGGGCCAAGTGTCCATTGTGGAATAATGCATGCTTCAGGCAAAGCTCATATCAATTGCACTAAAATGACCTGGCTTCCTGTTTAAATGCAATGGTTATAAAGAATATTTTTTTTTGACTACCTAAAGATATAATAGAACTGTTATGGCACAATGGGATTTTATTTCTGTAAATTTAATAGTAATAAATATTATTTATTTAGTATTTATTATATTATTTATTAATATGATTTTATATAATATTTATAATATAATTATATTACATTATATTATAATATAATTTATTAATATTATTTATTAAGGCAAAAGTATGAGTACTTGCTAACAGATCAGATTGCAATGGTGAGTCTAAAGACCCTAAGATTTCATTTTTTGGAGGTTGCTAAATTTGAGCTTAGAATGGAAGGGACCTTAGTCAGGGTGATGGATGAGGGCTTCAACACATATCCCAATTTGAGGGTCTGACATCCAGTTCAAGAGAACATAGAAACAAAGTGGCTTAAGGGCTGAGGACAAGAAGCAAAGATTGGATGTGTGATTAAAATCAAGTTTAATTCTCAGTCCTGCTTTTTTTTCTTTAGCTTTAGTGTTTTTTTTTTGAGGGATGACTGGCACAAAAAAGAGAGACTGAAAATGACAATATAGTTAATATAAGAGATGCCATCTCTTTGACTTTGATTTAAATTAATCTCATGGTGAAATATTAAGGTCTGATTGCACCCTCATTTTATAATGATAATTTTTAAGTCTATTGAAGATTGAAATTAATTTATTTCTTGATTGTAATATGATACATAAATTAAAAATACTAAAACTGTTTTCTGGGCGGGGAATTAAGCTCTTCTCTAGGAGGTCATTTATGAAATGTTGGAAGAGGTATCACTATAATGTATTTCTTTATACTCTATTTTTGTGCTTTGCATAATAGAGCTTCATTTTCTTCACTGAGCAGCCAGTCATTCTTAGTCTTTCACTATATTTGTATTCCTCATAGACAGACCTTATGCCAGTTCGATGTTGCTTTGTAACTTCAAGTGAATAGGGTCCACAGAAGTTCTTAGAACTGGAGAAATCAGGAGCTATTTATCCTCATTCAAGTAACAAATGAGATGTGAAATGAGCTTCATGGTAGATGATTCCCCAGGGGTTGTTCTATAATAGCACTTGAGTTTGCAGAGTTGCAGCTAGCAAATTAATTTAAAATTGGTCAACATTTGTCCCTTTTAAAATCCATTTAGGAGAATTTCTAGAGAGACCCAACTAAATACTGGGGAAATGATCTCAGGCTGACCCTCCTTGCACATCTGTAAGTGGCAGGGTGGAGTGTGACTGAAATAACCTTTGTTTTGTGAACAGCTGTTCTCTTTAGAAACAGGTAATCAAATCAGTCTCATCTGGGCAGAATGCTTAGAGATGATATTTTTCTAGGTTTCTTTCTCACCTATTAAAGAACAAGAACACAAAGATTTCCCAGTTGAATAACCAAATGCAAAGTCTAAAATTACCCTGATTCCTGCCACAATCTTCCTTCCTTCCTCCCATCCTTCATTCTTCCTCTGTCTCTCCCTTTCTTCTCACCTTTAAAGAGCTGTATGAGAAGATTGTGGAGGTGGAGAGAGAGAGAGAGCCCAGCACTGGTAGCAGGTGGGTGGCCATGCTCCACAGGGTCCCAATAAATTAGAAGCATTCAGTAAACATTCCAGGACACAGGTTTCTCCTCCTGTTCTCATTTGTTTCTGTGCTAAATTGGAAACAGAAGTTGCATAGGGAAATATGTTGGGTTACAAATAAGATAAACCACATAATTCCAGCCCTGCTTATGTACAGATAGATATGGCTGGAAAGAATCAGGGGAGCTAAAGAGTCATCAAGGCTGAACTAAACATGTTAGTGGACTCTAAAAAAGGTAAGTGTGGTAATAGAAAGATATCATGCTAGAATTTTTGTAAAATCACTTCATGGTCATCCCTCCAGCTAACTCTCTATCTAGCCTGGTTCCGAGCAAGATTCTTTCATTTGACAGGGGAAAGGACAGTGGATACAGAGTCAAGCTCTGGACTAAAATCCTCTGCCTGTCATTTACTACTTGGGTGAATTTAGCCCCATTATATAATCTCTCTTAGTCTGCTTCCACAGCTGTAAAATAATCAATTATGTGCGTTCTCTGGTCCCTTCTGTTTCTACATCTATGATGTTATAAATATTCATTTGATATGAACCTCTATCTCTTGAATGTTTACTATATGCACAAAGAATTGTTCCTGTCTTCATAGGCCTTACCATTTAGGGATTGGGCTTGTGATTAAAAATTTTTTATCTTTTAAACTTTTCTGTTTTATATTTTCCTCCAAATTTATTTATTTGTTTTCAATTTTCACCAATCACTTCCATAAGTTTTAATTTTTCTGCCCCTCTATCCTCCTCCCTCCCTGACACAGAATGCAATTTTATTTGGGCTCTACACATGCATTCCTATTAAACACATTTTCACATTAGTCATGTTGTAAAGAATTAAAATGAATGGGAGAGACCATGACTAAAACTAAACAAAACCAAACATAACAAAAAAAGAAAACAGTCTGCTTCATTCTGCCTTCTGCCTCCATAGTTCTTTCTCTGAATGTGGATGACATTTTGCATCACGATTCCTTTGGAAATGTTTTAGGTCCTTGCATTGCTGTGAAGGGCTAATATAAAAAACAGTCGTCCCAGACTGTGGCTGTCACTGTGTATAATGTTCTCCTGGTTCTGCTCACTTCACTCAGCATTATGATTAATAATTTTGATAAAGGGAGCATGGAATCAAACTATCAATCCTGTCAATAAGGGCCATCTAAAATACCTCTTTGCATATCTCCCTTAACCTTATCTTATACTATCCCTCCATCACATATTCTACCTTCTGGTTAAAATGTGGACTATTCCTTGTCCCTAGTTAAGAGACTTGTCCAGGGTCACACAGCTAGTGAGTGCCAGAGGCTAGATTTGAACTCAGATCTTGCTGATTTCAGAACTGGTTCTTTTCAGAGGAAATTGTGGGGAAAAGGTAAGGAAGCAAGTTATCTATCTATCAACTGATTGATCAATCAATCGATCAATTGATATAGTAAGAATTTGTATGTAATAGAAAGGAGCATGGTATAGTGAAAAGGGAATTGGCTTTGATGTCAGATGACTGGGATTCAAATTCCACCTCTGCTGCTAGGAGTGTGACCTTGGACAAGTCATTTAATTTTCCTGGGCCTCAGTTTCCTTATCTCTAAAATGGGGAGGTTAAAGTAGAAGGACTCTGAGGTCACTTTGCTCTTTAGATTTATTATCCTTAAACTATTTTCATCCAGTTTGGCAGGCTTGGTAAAAGTGACAAGCTCCCTGTATGGTGGTGTATCTGACTACCTTCTTTCTTTTACCCCTGAATAGCAGTAGAGGTAGTAGTGGCAGTGGTAGTAGTAGTAATAGTAGTAGTAGACTCCCATTTATATAATGGTTTGTGCTGTACATATTATATTATTTGGTCTTGCCCACAAGCCTGTGAGGTCGTTGCTATAATTATCCCCATTTTACAGATGAGAAAACTCAGGCCAAGAAAGAGCACTACATTTGAAACTGCAGACATGTAATAAGATAAGGTATGACATCTTTCTCTGTCCATCGTTCTAAAAGCCTTTAAAATATTTTGTCTAGTCTTGATCTCTAGCTAAGGGACCAAGTTGTACTTGGTGGTATATCACGGTAACTTGGCTTGGAACTAGGCAAGAACTATAATCAACTTTCACCTCTCTTATTAGCTGTGAAGTTGTGGGTTTATCTCTCAACTTTTGAGACTCAGTTTCCCCTCTAGTAAAATTGGAATAATAATAGCCAATAACCTCCTAAATTTATTGTGAGGACCAAAGGAGATTAATTATTTAAAACGTTTAGTAAACCTCTAAGTCCTAAATAAATGCCAGCTATTACCGTTGCCCTGGATTATTTCACCACCAGTGAGTGGTATCCGTTTTATAGTCTCTTATGCAATGCCCAGTTCCTTGCACTAAATAGAAATGGACTTTATGAACCATGTTTCTAATGATAAATGACTGATTTTGTTCCACTATTATAGTCATTTTGCTCTGTGATGCCTTTTCATTTTGCTGCTATAGTGCTAGGAGCCAAGAGTTAGAGAAATAAAATTTATCAAACTAAGTCTAAGTTTTGGTTCATCAAGTCTAGCTTTCAGGGTGTGTAGGGAATAAATGGCCTTTCCAGAGTTTTTGAAAACCACTTATAATGAAGCAAGCAAATACTCACTTCCTTAAATATGAACTTTTAGATTTCAAAGTGTAAGCTGGTCTGCCAGGGGCTCCTTTAACAATTTTGATTATATGGTAAAATACAGGACTGTTGACTGAGTATACAGATGGGGATTTCTCCTTCAGGTTTAGGCCCCTGCCAGAGGCAGGAAATTGGATCACTCCATATGACAACTTTCATTTTCCTTTCTTTCTGTATTAATGATACTGGTGCCAACAGATGACAAAGAAGTTTACACTCCTTAGAGTTGTGGGGAAAAACATAAAGGACCGGTTGATTGAAAGGCTGCTCAAGGATATCAAGTATGGTTTTTAAAGGGAAAACTCAAACTTAAGCTGAACTCTTGAGAAATAGATTTAAATACTTGAGTCTTGGGCATATAATCATTTTGTAATACTTTCCAACACATTAAGAACAGAAAAATTGCGGCAAAGCATTGAGATCTGAGTATTTTCTGATGGCATAAATGAAAATTGCATGTTGAATGTACTAAAAGAAAAATCTCATTCTTTTAAAACAAACAAAAATAAAACCCTTTCAACATGGGTTGCTTATCATTTACAAAAAATTTTCCCTGGGTATATGCTATTATTATATGCTAACTTCTACTTAGGGCAGCTAGATAGCACAGTGGATAGGATGTTGGGCCTGGAGTCAGGAAGACCTGAGTTCAAATGTGGCCTCAGAAACTGTGTTCTTGGGCAAGTCACTTCACCTTGTTTGCCTCAGTTTCCCAATATGTAAAATGAACTGGAGAAGAAAATGGCAAAGTACTCCAGTATCTTTGCCAAGAAAACCTCAAATGGGATCATGAAGAGTTAGACATAAGTGAAACCAGTGAACAACGACAACTTCTACTTGAAACTTTTTTGGATTTTCCCCCCTAACTCTACAGTAATCCACATAACATCTTTAAGAAAAATAGATTGTAGGCGTATTGGTTTTATTTTTCAAAGTAACTCTCCTGTGGAAAATACAAAGAATTTCTGAAAGTGCCTCATTGTTTCTAAACTCAGATTTTCTTATAGCACTTTATCTGGCTTGCTCTTTTACCTTGTTCCCATTTTACCTTGAACCACATTTGTTTATGATCTCTCAGTTAGATTCTAAATGCCTTGGGGTAGGAACTGTGGTATTTTTCATATTTGACCTGTTACTTTGTAAATAATATATTTTAATAAGTTTTTGGTGAATTGAACTGTTGATAACAACTGAAACTATGGTTGTTATCTGAAAGATGGCAAACATTTAAATAGAAATTGGAAAAAAATAATCATCCAAGCATTTCTAAATATCCGTATATTTTATATCCTTATACACAACAATAGAACTTTTGGGTCACATTGGAGCTAATCTGAGGATGAGGCTATTTGATTTTATTCTAAATAGATTCTCTCATAATTCATGAACAATGTGGACCAAAATGGGCAAATTACATCACACCATTTGTAATCTCTGAAAAGTTCTCATTTTGGTTGGTATTCGTCTCCCACAGTTAGGGCAAAGTATTTGGATCCAACTAAAATAAGTCCTGTAGATGATACAGCAAACCAGTCATGGCAATTAGAACTACAGTTTAGACTACCCAATTTATAGATAATCTTGGAGCAAGGTAACATCATAATAATTCCTCATCATGATAATTGGCAAAAAGATGTGGTGAGGAGCTATTTCTTGAGAGTTTTTGGTGGAATGTGTCAAGGTTTTATCCATATTATATGGACAAAGAATGTGGAAGTAGAGATCAGGTGCAGAATACTAGGGGGAATATAAGTTGAAGGAGAAAGGGGGTCTCATTATGGATGACCCTAAAAAGCTGATTTTATTTTCAGAATGAGGGAATGAGTCTTCAGGTATGGGTTTATATTTGTTAAATAAATTCTAGGGCATTTTCTAGTGCTGATAAATTCCCACGGGGTTAGCACAGAGAGCAGAGATGGCAGATCCTTGGCAGATGTAGATGTATCATTAGGCATACTTCACCTTCCTTCCCCTCTTCCTCCCAACCAGTAGTCTCTACATGAAAAAAGAGTTTTGAGGAAGAGACCAAAGACACCAGACTATGGATCTCTGTTTAAGGGTATATGTGAGTAGGTATGTGTTGCTAGGGTGATATACTTATTGTGTATATGCATGTGTATTTTTCCCCAAGATATTTTTAGGAAAACATGTTCCAGAAAGAATAAATGAATCCCTCAAAGTCAAGAATTTTTCCTGGTTTGATTTCCTCTGACTATATTACTAAAAAAAAGTACCATCTATTTGATATACTGCCCTGTTTCTTGGGTCTTCAAACTTCTTTAAAAGATCAAATTAACCATGGGACAAAAGGAAACTCCAACCCAACCTCAACATTTTTTGGGAGGAAAGAATGATATTTTTGAAAAGTGATTTATTATCAGAAAATTTTCTTATTCCAATATCAGTGACATAATCAGTTATTCAAGGGATTCTGAGGTGGAAACAATACAAAATAGCACTTTTAGGATCTTGCATTGAGGTTATGTCTCATTACTCCAATAACCCAATGACTTGGTGGTCTTATTGATATGGGTATTCCCTCCAAAAGTGATGATTACAGCCCATCCACTGTCATCGATCTCGTGCTACTATTGCCCACAACCTCCGACAATTTTGACAAAGGTGAGCAATCTAATGGCTTGGAGAACTTTCTTATTTCTCTTTGATACATGAATACTATTATGGGGCAGATGGACTATTTATTGGTTATTACTTGCTCTCACCATGTAAGCAGATTATTTTTTTTTTGTTTATCCATTTCTTTGCTGATGTCTTTAATTCCAGTAATCCTTCTCTTTATATGAAATGTGTTACTGGTAATTCTCATAATTGGACTTTTCATTACCTTTTCTGTAATTTGTGTTTTCAGTTCTTAGAGACTTTATGGTTCCATAGCATATAGCCAAACACAACAATGAAAGCATATTCATATATAAATATATATATATATATATATATATGTATATTTTTTTAAAAGACCTTTGTTTCAAGGAAATGTTTGTAGTTATTTAAGAAAAAAAAGCTCTTTAATTTCCTGAAGGCAGGCCTGGATGAAGGATTAATCTGCATGAAGGCAATCCAGACTATTCCCTTGTTCTATTCAATTTTAACCCCAACCCATTGTCCATTTGAAGTGGCTGTACTGTACACATACTGGAAAATACTTTAGTATTTATCCAACTGCATTTTTAGACTGCATCATCCATCCATTTGCTGTTTCCTGTCCAGATAATTAGGTAAATGCTTCTAAGTGATGATGGATTTAATTTGCGAGACCAATTTAATGTATGATGGAAAGAAAAGACAACTGAGTCTGCCGTCAGAGGATATAGTTTCAAATGTTGCCTAGGACTTACCCCACTTACCTATATGACCTCAAGCAAGTTTCTTAATCTCCCTGAGATTTCTCCTCATTCTTAGAATGAAGGAGTTGAAGTAGATGCTCTCTGTGGTCTCACCCAACTATAAAGTCATTGCCCTATAGTTCCATAATCAGTATGATGTGGTAGATACCCAGGAGAATTTGAAGGACCAACTAGGATGATGCTCTCTTTCTTTGGAATTCTGTGCATAGAAGACTGGTTCAAGGATAGTCTTTGAGGAATCATTTTACTCTACAGAATCAGATGCATTTTTAATAGTCAACAAAGTTTCATGGTGGGATCTTATATTCTTTTTGCCCTTTAGTCAGTTGAGTTAAAGATGTCACTTCCTGTGGAATATTATTTATGAAAAACATCCTATTCTCTTCTAATATTCATATAAAGAATGACCTATATGACCATATACAATATCCTTATATAATTTTTTTGTACAATGGAAAGTGGTAGTATAACTTAGCAGTGATATTCTTTTTTCACTTCTCTTTTGGTCCATAATAAGGTCCATTTATTTATGCATTTGTTGTCTTTGATACTTTCAGATGCCTTAAAAGTGAATTGCTCGAAGCCCTCAAATGTATATTCCTTTGAGTGGGGATCTCTTTTGAGTAAGCTTGGTCTAATCTAATTATTTTTCCCATGTTTATTTTCTTCACATTTTTTTCTATCCTATAAACACACATAAAAATTCAAATGTGGTACTTCCTTAGACCTTGATGGTGAAGTTTCTTTTAAACATTTTTGCAGACAATTTCTGTCTCCTGTTTGCCGGTTATTTTCCCGATCTAAATTTCATTTTTTATCAATCAATATTTATTAAGTACCTACCAGATATCAGGTACCATGCTAAGTGCTGGGGGTATAAAACGAGACAAAAGACTCCTTGCCCTTAAGGAGTCTTTTATAATTTAACGGGAGAAACCACATGCAAACAAATATATCTGATGTATACAGCTGTATACAGCTGTATACAGAATAAAGAGGGTATAATTAAAAGAGAGAGGGCACTAGAATTCAGAGGGTTAGGGAGGCTTCTTGTAGAAGACTGGATTTTGGGGGGGGACTGAAAGGAAAGCAGGGAGGTCAATAGATGGAAGTAAGAAGGAAAAGCATTCCAGGCATGGGTCACAGCCAGAGAAAATACCCAGCAGTGTGAGATCGCATGTCTGGTTTGTGGAACTGCCAGCGGGCCAGTGTCATTAAATGAAGTGAATTAGTCTGAGAGAAAGATGTAAGAAGATTGGAAAAGGTGAAGGGACCTAGGTTCATAGGGCTTTCTGAGAATGCCAAAAAGAACCTTCTCTATTTGATCCTACTGGAGCCACTGGAGTTTACTTAGCAGGGTAGGGGTGGAGGGTGGTGCCGTGATTGAACCTGAGCTTTAAGAATTAATTGCTAATGGCTGAATGAGGGATGGATTGGAGTGAGGAGAGATTTAAGACAGGAAGGTACACCACTGGGCTATGGTAATACTCCAGGCATGAAGCCATGAGGATGTGCACTAGAGTAGGGGTGGGGTATGACTTTGCTTGGTTTGATAATTTGCAAGATTTCTAAAAACTATTTTTAACCTCTTTGCTTTATGAAACAATAGCAATAACAATCTTCTACCATCTGTGTATATAAGCTTTTAAAAAACAAATTTATATTCTAAACCAATGTTGCCCATAGATTACTCTGCTTGACAGGTAGGTCAGGTTTTGTTGATGAAAGAATGTTTCATACTTTTGGATCTTGTAATAGCACTTGATTTACAAAGGTTAATTAAACTTCTAAGTGAAATTATTTTGGTCAGTTTCAATATCCCTTTCTCCTTCACTTCCCAATTTGGAACATCAATAACTTTCTTCAGTAGTACGGATTACAGATCTTTTAATTTTGTACCACATCTTTAATTATTTTTATTATTTTTTGAGGCAATTGGGGTTAAGTCACATGCCCAGGATCATACAGCTAGTGTCTGAGGCCATTTATGAATTCAGGTCCTCCAGACTAGAAAGACTGTAATTCTGTACACTGTCTCACCTAGCTGCCCCCTATTATTTTTATTCTTTTAACTTTATATTAATTTCTATCATTGCTCTAAGAAGTCAGTGTTCTCTGTGTACCCAAATTGATTAAGGAATGACTTCTATATCAATAACTCAACACTTCCTATTTGCTAAGAATACCAAAAAAAAAATTCACTTTTTTGAATGTTGTTGTATTTACCAAGTCCAATACCTTCTTATTTCTTTCTGAAATTATTCCTAATATTTAGATAAATGGCTTCTGTGTAGCCTACATGATTGATGTCTTTCATTCATTGTCCTTGGGTTATATTTTTCACTCTCCCTGCCTTTTGTCATTTTTGATTTAAAGTCACTGAATATCAAAATATGTATTGATTTAATCTGAAAGATTTCATGAAATTCTTTGTAGAATTTCCCTACCTCTTCACTCTCTGAAATAAATATTGGCCCATTAACTGCAATTATATTCATAATTGTCTACTTGCAAATACTTACTATGAACACCGAATATGGGATGACCAAATGTACTGTTAATTTATTTTTCCTATTATCTTTGGACCTTTGACAAGTTTATCACACCTTGCCACCCCCATACCTACTACTGCCATCCAATCTTGATTATTTTTTCTAGTAGGAGAACCTGTGAACTATTTCCCCTTTACACTAACTCCCTACTATATTCTGCTTTCATTTGTCAAGGAGAATTCAAGGTTGGTTTAATTCAGTTCCTTTTATAGTATGTTTGTTTGTTCATTATTGGGCAAGGAACTCACTTTGAGGGTGCTAACAGCTAAGGCATTGTTAAGTAGTATACAAAATATATGGTTCTTTGTACTCTCTTTCCCCTTTTCTGCATATCTGCCACCTTTTCTGAAGAAGCAGAAAAGTGTAATGCAGGATCAAGGGATGTTTTGCATTTAATTTTATTTCTTAGATTACTAAGGAAAATAACTCAGGACTAAGTGATTGGTCTTAGTAGTCATAAGTATACCCTATACTAGGAGAAGGTAACCTATGGTTTTGAGTTCACATGTGGCCTTTTGGATCCTTAAGTGTGGCCTTTTGACTGAATCCAAATTTTACACTTCGGTAAAATTTGGATTCAGTCAAAAGGCCGCACTCATGAATCTAGAAGACCACATGTGGTCTCAAGGCTGCAGGTTCCTCACTTCTCCTCTATACTTCAGCTTATCCTCAAAAAAATTGGTAGCCCATGACTACTTTAAGATTTTTTTTGGGAATGGTCAAAGCTACCAAATCTTGCATTCCATTAGTATAATCATGGGTAATCTGGGGTCACCTTCATACCATGAATAGGCATCAAAACAATATATTGGGGAGTTATGGCTCATTATTTTTGAAAACACATTGATGACTCAGAAAATCATGGTATCTCATTGGCTCCCTATCCACTGCACCACCTACCTACCCCCTATGGGAATGGTAGATCTCAAGGGATTTATAGAAAGCAAATTCCTTTTGACTCTTTTTCTTTTCATTGTGACATTAAAGAAATAAGAAATCATTTTTAACAAATTTATCAAAAGCCCAACATCTCTTGTCTCCATCCAATTTCCATGAACCTAGTTCAGGTTCTTATTATCTCTTACCCAATTACTTCAAATCTCCATCCATCTTCTATCCAACAGTCAAAGTGAGTTTTTGAAAATATATAGTTTCTGTTCAGTCTTTTCAGGTGTATCCAACTCTTCATGACATCATTTGAGATTTCATTGGCAAAGATACTGGAGTGATTTGCAATTTTCTTCTCCAACCAATTTTACAGATGAGGAAACTGAGGCAAACAGAGTTAAGTGACTTTTGAAGTTGAATTTGAACTCAGGTCTTCTTGACTCTAGATCCTGCACTTTATTCACTGTGCCACCTTCCTGACCTTTTGAAAGTATAGGTCTGACCATATCATCCCCTGCTCATTGAGCTGCAATAACTAACTTCCTGTTACCTCTAAGAGCAAACGTAAAATCCCATTGGAATAATGTATTGGTCCCTTCCTACTTTTTGCACTTTATGCCCCTTGACACATTCTACCTTCTATAGACACACTGAATTGCTTGTAGTTTTTTTAAACATTGCACTGTCTTCCATTTCTGTGCCTTTACGTTGGCTATCTCCCATGTCTAGAATGTTCCATTATCTCTGCTTCCTCTAGGATTTAGACAAAATCTCATCTTCAGGAGGCCTTTCCTGGTTCCCCCAGCCAGATTACTTTCCCCTTTCAGATTTATTTTCACTTATTCTATATGTATCTTACATATGCCTAGTTATTTGCATGTTGCCTTCTCCATTACAATGTGTGCTTCTCTATTCATGAATATAAGCATTTTGGAAAGCAATTGGGGATTTTGCAAATAAAGTAACTAAAATCTCTCTACCCTTTGACTTAGAGATTCTGTTATTTTTTTTTGTCATTCATAAAAAGAAAGTCATAAAATATTTATAGTAGCTCTTTTTATGGCAGAAAAGAAGAAGAAAAAAATAGGTGCCCATCAATTAAAGATTGACTAACCAAATTGTGGTACATGATACTGTGATCACATGATGGAATAATATGATAATTTATTACATTATAAGGAATAATCAATTATGATGAATACAGAAAAATATGGAAATACTTAGATGAATTGATACAAAGTAAAGTGTGTAGAGGCAAGAAAACAAAATACGAGTACAACAATTAAAACAACTATAAACAATTGAAAATAAATGTTGAAAAATTACAAAGCACAAGCTTAACCCTAAAGAAGAGATATGAGAAACACTCCCATCTCACTCCTTTAGGTCAATGTAAAACATTGTATATATTTTTGAGTATTTACCAGTTATGTTGAAATTTTATCTTTCTTTTTTAACTTTTAGATATTCTGTGTTATGTGGAATATCTCTCTGGAAAGGAGTGGGAATGGCCGACTGGGGTCATGCAAAACAATTATTTTAAATAAAGAATATAATTTTTGTGAGGGATGGGGGGCTGTTTTCACTTTTATTTATATGTCCAGAACTTAGATTAGTGATTGGCACATGGTAGATGCATAGACTAAATTAGAATCAAGCTGAGAAGGGAAAAAAAAAACATTGTTAGCTTCCTTGGACAAAATTGGTGAGAAATAAGAGGGGAAAAAGGGTTGTATTTTGTAAATTGACTTTAATGGTCCTTAGGTTCTGTATTATCAGATTTCAATGGAATGCCCATTAAGCATACAACCCATTTATGTAAGTATTAAAATAATGCATCTTGATTAATATTATAGTAAATCTCAGAACTATTCACAACCTGCCATTTATAATAGGCATTTTATAACCATTTTATACATTACTGAAATTTCAGTGGAAGTGTAGTTCTGAGTTTCACAAATGTCATAGGAGTTGAATGTGATTAATGTGAATAAGAAAGAGATATAATGATGATTAGCCATTTTTAAACAGTTTTACTCTCTAAAGTATATGTGGGAGAAAAGTCTTAAGGCTGATTTAGAAATGTGTAACCTAGCAAATCTCTTGAGCAGCAATTCAGGCTTAACATGTAATAGGATGTTCATGCCTTCCACACTCCAACCATTTATGCTGATTGCTTTCTCAGATCTTAGTGGAGGCTGCTGTTGGGGATGGCTTCAGAGGTGACATTGCAATTGATGACTTGTCATTTATGGACTGCGCCCTCTACCCTGGTAAGAGAAAAGATTTACTATGACATTTTATTACCATTGCAAAGCCTATAGTTTTTTGTTTTTGTTTTTTTCTTGGGAGAAGTAGAAAGGAAGACATTCTGTTGGAAATGTGACGGAAAAACTAAAAATATTTTCATTCCTTTGCATTTTCTGTGTTAAATCTACCTCTTTCCCAAGTTTTCTGTGCCCTGTCGTAATGTCCATTGATTTCAATCAAAGAGAACTGGGTTCAGAATTTCACTGTGGGCAAATCACAGTTTCTTTGAGGTTTACCTTTGTCACTCATCAAGGAATGAGTGAGTATACTAATAAACATACGCTGTGTGTGTGTGTGTGTGTGTGTATACATATATATGTATAGTATACTAATAAACACATACTGTGTGTTTATATGTATATAATTTATACATATATAAGCAAGTACACTAATACTTGCAATCCAACTTGCAACTGACATGATTGTTTGTTAAGATTAAATGGAATAATTTCTATGAAGTACATTCTACACTACAGAGTGCTATGTATACACATTCTAATTATTTTATTATTGTTGTAGGACCAGGTTTTACTTTACTCATGCCTTCATCACTGTTCTGGTTGATTATGACCATGAGAATAATGAACCTAGTAAGTATAAGGAAGTGTTCCAGCCTCTAGAAATACAAGGATAAATATGAAATAGTACCTGTCCTTAAGAATCTTTTGTTTTTCTTTTGGGAGATTAGAAGCAAATAAACTAATATAAAGTTTATACTTGTTAAAACAAAGTGGTATCATAGGAGAGAGTCTTAAAAACTGGAGGAATCAGAAAGTATTTCATGTAGGAGGATGGCATCTGAAACTTGAAGCCTTTGTTTCATATCACATATATGAGTATATACACATACACTACACATATATGTATATATAAAATACGCATCATATATTTTATATGTGGTTATTTCTATGTTTTTATATTATATAAACACATATGTATATATAGTGTGTGTTTGCACATGTATGAAGGAAATGGCCAACCAATCCAGTATTTTTGCCAAGAAAACCCCATGAACAGTAAGATCTAAGGGGTCATGGAGAGTCAGACACAACTGAATGACAAATAAGGAAATTTTCCAGAGCAAAACAAATGATTAGAATCCTTCAGAATGTTTTTCTTTTAATAGAGAAAATCTGTATAGCATTTTCCTCATTTTCAGTGTGAAAAAAATTGTAGTGTTCCCATGAAAGCCCCTAAAGACTTCCCTCCACTTAAATGAACAATAAATAAGATATTATAACATCTCCAATAATATTTAAAAGATAGAATAACAGATGAAACATGAACATATAGCTTTGACACTAGAACAAATTATTGTGAAGTGTTAAAAATGTTGTCACAGAATTCATTTTTTTTACTAACTTACTGATTTCATTTATTTGAGTTATAGACCATCCCACATTGCAATCTTTCCCTCAAAGCAATCAAGAATCAACATTTGTAGTAACTTGCATTCTTTAAATATTTCTTTGGAAACTTAAGGTCTGTCAGTACAACCAGCCTTCCCCTAATATCTCAAGAAATATTGGCATTTTTTTGTCTCATTTTTTAAGGTTTATATTTTCAAATAGAGTTGATTTGTAAATTAAAACAATACATTTTTTTGTTTTGATATCTTTGTTGAATATGAATAATGTGTTTTATGATTGAGTATTCAATAAACATTCATCTTAAGAAAATGAAAAATAAAGTCCCAGGGTGCTCCCTGTAATAAAATGTACTATGCCTGTCTGTGTAGGGAAGTAAAGAAAGATTTAGAACAGAATGACCTACTTCTCCTGAAAGCGTTGCCTTAGGTCTTAGCAGTATGAGGATTTGGCCAGACTAGTCTCATGATGACTGTGGACAGAGTATAAGACTTTTATTCAGGAAAAACCTAAGTACAAACTTTGAAGCTTGTGTCAACATGACGATTGACAAATTTCTTAACTTCTTATAGCCCCATTTGACCTTACATGTAAAATGCGGAAAATAGTAGCACCTATCTCACAATGTTCTTTTGGAGGTCAAATGAGATAATACATGTGGAACCCTTTGTAAACATGAAAAAACTAAATAAAGGAATGGCAGTTGTGAAGGGATACCTTTCATCTTGATGTAAAGAAAAAAAACCTTTGTAATTATTTGAGCTATCTGAAAGCAAAATTATTTACCTCTAAGGGAGTAGGTCTCCTCTCATTTCAGCTCTTCAGACAAGACTAGATAGCCAGTTATCTAGAAGAGTTGATTCTTTGCATATTATAGAATGGATTCTTCTTGAGGTAAAGTTTAACAAACGATAGCCTTTGTGGTTCCTTCCAGAACTGAAGTAGTTCAATGATAGAGCTCTTGGGCTTACTGTTGACAACATTGATTACAGGTTGTATCCTTAATCTGCCTTACCTATCCCCTTGCTGCTCCGTGTAAGCAAAAAGACAATCAATGGAAGTGTTTTTGTCATCTCTTTAGGATATTTATGATTGGTAAACAGTTGAAGTGAAAAAATGAGGATAGCAGTTTTGGCCCATGACTCCTATCCAATGCCCCTCTTAGGCACAGCTGCAGGCACTTGGAGAACAAAAAACGTGCAAGAGCCTTGGACTGCCATTCTCTCCTTCCCTCCCCATTCCTTGGCTGTAATGCCAGCCATCATCAGGGCTCCAATTTCAAAAATCAAAAGGCTTCTCATTTCTCTTAACTTAACAAAACATTGGCAATAACCCAAAGAAGTCTTGGCATTCTGGGCCTGAGAGTAAAAGGAAGGAGTTCTGATGAGAGATATATAGAGAAGGAGAAGAGAACACAGAAATTTCTCCTCTTCCCTATTTGGCCATTGTTGTCCTTAATTCTCCTACCGACTTCTTTCCATCACTGCTATTTCAGACAAGGAGGTAGAACAGCCAGAGGCTGGGGTAGAGATGTGAAAAATCAATTGCAGACTTGCACTAGCCCCAGGCTTCTGGTTTGAATTTTGGAGGAAAACATGGAACTTTCTTCCGTGTGGTTTTCATGTTGGCTCCATAACAAAAGAAACTTCGTTTTGAAATTGCAAAGCCTGTGGAAAGCATAGGTTTTATGGAGGAATTGATGAAAATTTCCCAGGAGGTTCAAATGAAAACAAAAATTTAGTAGGACCTTTGTGGGGGAAAATGTACTTATTCTTTCAGTCCTGTTTTGTTCATGGCTCATTATTGTAAACAAGACAGTGAGTATATGGAAGTGTAGACATGTTATTCCCATATATTCATGAACAGGACTGTTCTTGCTTCTTATCTAAACTGAGAATATGTTTGCCACCTTCTTACTGTGTATTCTCTCCTGACCTTCCCCAATGAAGAACCTAATGCCAATCCTGTCTGATTTAAAAACTGAGGCACCCTAATACGTATCCTATAAAGTAAAAAAATCCCTGCTCATATCTCCCTTTCTTTTCCTTTTTTTGATAATCAGCTGGTTTCTTACATATTTACCCTGTTTGACATTGTAGACTTTGCCCTAGAATGTCTTTCTCTACTAGCCCACATTCATTCTCTAACCTCCTCTGGTTTCTAATTTAATTTCCACTTGACCTTCACTTGTGATTCAGTTTCTTTTTGAACATTTCACCTACTTTGCTTAATTGCTACCTTGACAAAAAATAGTTCTAGGTTTAAATGTAACCTAAAAGGAAGAGAAAAGTCTTTCAAATAAACAAGTAAATTTGTTCTAGAAGGAGAGTGTGAACCATGTGGTGCTCAGGGGTGAAAGCCTCTTCTTTGAGCAGCTCCTTTGCTTTGGGTGTGAAGCTTTTCTTCCCATTAGCTTAATACAACGGATCACAGGGAAGGATGAGGGCTTAGAGGACGCATGAGAAATCAAGAAAGATTTCAAGCTTTTCTGGAACCATATTTTTCCAGGCAAGGATAGTTTGATAGTAGAGGCAGTGAGATGGCACCATGCATAGAACTCTAACATGGAGTCATGAAGGCCAGTTCAAATGTAGGCACGTATCCTTAGTATCTGTGTGATCCTGGGTACTTAACCTCTACCTGCCTCAGTTTCCTCATATGTAATATAGAGATAATAGCTTATAAAATTATTGTGGGGATCAAGATGGTATTTGTAAATTACTTTGCAAACCTT
>JAQQSK010005161.1:0-16266 GCA_028658325.1 Potorous gilbertii
TGTGTGTGTGTGTGTATGTATATATAGTTTGCTCTTTAACTCATTCCCGATGACAGTAAGATTCCAGCACTAATAACCCTCCCACCTACTAGCTTCTGCTATATCAAATTTTCCTTTCATGCTTCATTTGTATGAGATAATGACTCTCTTTTATCTGTCCTTATACAGTCTTATTTTTTTGAGAATCACCCCATCATACTCAGCTCAGCCCAAGTCTTTCTTTCCAACTACTCAAATAATGGTGACAATCCTAAGCGTATTGCTAATATTTTCACATATAGGAAGTAAACAATTTGATTTTGTGGAGCCTCTTATACTTAGGTCTTTAAAGTTTACCTTATATTTTTCCTGGAAATTACATGTTAAATTTTCCCTTAAGCTCTGAGTTTTTGCCACAAAAATCTGTAAGTCTTTCATTTCTTTAAATGTTCTTTGTTTTATTCAGAATTATACTTAACTTTGTTGGGCAAGTTACACTTGGTCATAATTCCAGCTTTTTTGCTCTGTGGAATATAACATTCCAAGACCTACGGTCCCTCAACTTAGTGGCTTCTAGGTCCTTACTGTAGCACCATAATATTTAAAGTGGTTGTTTTTGTTGTTGTTGCTTCCAAAATTTTCTCCTTTACCTGGGAACTTTGAAACTTGGCCTTGACGTTCATGTAAATTTTTCTCCTGGGATTTCTTTCAAGTAGTGATTGGTGGATTTTTTTTCTTTTTCTGCTTTGCCTTCTTATTCTAGAATTTAAGGGAAATTTTCTTGATAATTTCTTCTAATTTTTTTGTTATCATAATTTTCAGGTTGTCTGATTATTCTTATATTATTTCTCCTGAGTCTGTTCTCCAGATAAGTTGTTTTCCTGGTTAGATGTTTTCACTTTCTCTTTCATTTTTTTCTTTTGATTTTGTTTTATGATTTCTTCATGTCTTAGAATGTAATTAGCTTCCCCTTCCCCAAATCTGGTTTTTGAGGAATTATTTTCTTCCTTAAGTTTTTGATTCTCTATTTCAAGTTAGCTGACTTTAATTTAATAGTTTTCTTGGATTGATCTTATTTTTTTTCCTAATTTTTCCTTGATCCCTCTTATTGGATTTTTTTTCAAGGAACAAAATGTCATTTATTGAGAAGTTATGCATTTTGTTGTTCAGTTGTTCAGTTATATCTGACTCTTTGTGACTCCATGGACCAGAGCATGCTAGACCCTTCTATCCTTCACTCTTCTATTCCAAAAGACCATCCAAGTTCATGTTCACTGCTTCCATAACACTATCCATTCATCCTTTGCTGTCCCTTTTACTTCAATATTTCATACTATCAGGGTCTTTTCCTGTCTTCTTATTAGGTGGCCAAAATATTTAAACTTCAGCTTCTGTATTTGACTTTCCAGTAAATAGCCTGAATTAAGTTCGTTAGGTATTGACTAATTTCAACTTTGTGCTATCCAAGAGGCTCTCAAAAGTCTTCTCCAGAGGAGAGAAAGAAAATTTGGAACTCAAAATTTTAAAAAACAAGTGTTGAAAATTGTTTTTACATGTACTTGGAGGAAAATTTTTAAAAATTACTTTAAAAAAAAGTCTTCTCCAGCACCACAATATGAAAACATTAGTTCTGTGGCACTCAGTATTCCTTATAGTCCAACTCTCATAGCCATATATGACTACTAGAAAAGCTATAACTTTGATTATACTGACCTTTGTCAGCAAGGTGATGTCTCTGCTTTTTAGTATGTTATCCAAATTTGCCATACCTTTCCTTCTAAGAAAAAGTTCCTTTTAATTTCATGACTGCAGTCATTCATCTGCACTGTTCTTTGAGTCCAAGAATGCAAAATCTTCCATTGCTTTAATTTCTTCTCCCTCTAGTTCCCAAGGAATGACAGGACCAATTTCCAAGATCCTAGGGTTTTGTGTTTTTTATGTTAAGGATCAAGTCAGTTTTTACACTTTCCTGTTTTACCCTCATCAAGAGCCTTCTTAATTCCTCTTCACTTTCTGTCATCAGAGTAGTATCATCTACATATCTGAGATTGTTAATATTTCTCCCAGCAACTTTAATTCTGGCTTTTGATTCATCCAACCTGGCATTTCCTGTGATATGCCCTGCATGTAAGTTAAATAAATAAGGTGACAGTATATACTTATTGTATTCCTTTTCCATTCTTAAACCAACCAGTTGTTCCATTTTTTGTTCTGTTGTTTTTTGACCTGCATATAGGTTCCTCAGGACACAATTATCTCTTATTTGATTTTTAAAGTCCATTTAAGTTCTTCTCTTCAGCTTGGGACCATTTGACATGTCTCATTGAAGAAGGAGTGGCTTTTTTATTTCTTTTACCTTCCTCTGAATAGGAATCAGATCTTTTCTCTCCCCATAGTTACTGTCTATGATTGGATTCTTTCTCCTTTGCTTACTCATTTTTATTCATTTATTTTTTGTTTTGTTTTTTTTAGCAGCTATTATTATAAAAATGTTGTAGTTCTGAAGTATGAGGAATGAGGCTCCAAGAATCAGGTCCTTCTTACTGTTATATTCTGAGGTCTGTCTCAGGGCACAACCTTGGGCTCTCCTCTCTACTCCTAAGCCTTGACTAGGACCCCCCCGTTACACTGTCCCACAAATGATCTGATTCCCTGTAGTTCCTCTGCTGGCTGCCAACTGCAGTGTCCTCTCTGTCCTAGAACTGAAACCAGGAACTCTATGGGAGTGGGAGGGGAGAAGGGGGGCAAGGGAAGAAAGGGAGGGGATATTATAAGGCAAAACCAACTCTACCCAGGACCTTTTTAGTCTTGATCTCATGTGATATGCATGGAGAATATTTGCCATCCAAATGGAAAGGAACTGAAAGGCTCTTTCTCATTGCAAGTCAGAAAGTAGACTAAACTCCCAGAGAGGCAGAAATACTGATGTTAAAAGACCTACAATCTAAGTCTGAAGGGGTCTCCTGGCTCTTCGGTTAACTGGCCTAAATAATCTATGAGGCTAAGGCTACAAGAAATAGCTTTCCTACAACAGGAAGAGCATACTCCCTCCAATAGGGCAACAGAGAGCCTGAAGAGGCCTCTAAAACCAAGTAACTGAGTCACCCAGTTCAGTGAATAAAGCAGCCTTCCCAGAGAGATCACCAGAGGAAACCAAGGGTATTTCACAAGAGCAAATAGCAATGTCAGATGCACCAATTGCCCTTGCTGTGTCTGCTCCATCCACAAATGCTCCCCTTGTATCTTCTTTGCCCATGCATGTGCCTTCCCTATATGCTCGTCCATTCACCATCCTGTATTTACCCTCTTTCCCACAGATAGTATGATTACCTATGAGAAAGTGTCCACTGATTTCTCTGGGGAGACTCTTTGATCACTTATTTTGTTGTGCTGCTGAATTACATGTCCTTTGCTTTAAAGTAGTATTTCCTCTGATTGACTGATAAAAGAAACACATCAGGAAAGGATCATGAACTTTGATTTTGAGTGAATGTTGACCCACATTCATGATATGCCTCCAAACTGGAGGCAGCAGTCATGGGAGTTCACAGGTGAAGGAGAGGCCCAGATGCTGTAGGTATCTGTATAGATAGGATTCTAAGGTCCATGAGGGCAGGAACTTCTCTCCATGCATAGTTTGGTGTGGTATAGATTAATAAATATTTACTGAATTGAAGTTTAAAATCCAGAATAATATAGTAAGGGAACATGGCAAGGAAGTAAGTCCAGAAAGGCTTAAAACAGCTATTTATAAGGGTCCCTTTGCTCTGAAACATTCTGTGAGCCTCTGAACTGGGAGGAAAAGTAAAGCCACATTGTTTGGGGCATTAAAAGAAACTAGTCCAGAGACTCAAGAAAATAACCTTAGGGAATAAAACCTGCTCTAGCCTCTAGGGATTGACCAGGTTAATAGGAAATAACCTGGTTTATAACCTGGACCTCTTCAAGCTGATATCCCTGATGTCACACAGGAGTAAGCCCTGAGGCAAGGCAAGAACTTAGAGCAGCCAGCAGAGGAGGACCTGAAAAGCCCAAGTCCTCTCACTCCAGGCCCAGGAGCAGCAGCTCACTGCCTCAGGCTGATTCCACTTCTGTTCTCAAGACTGAAGTAGGAGCTTTCCAGTGCTGTGCTCATGAAATTCATTTTCTTTCCATTCAAGAAGCCACGACTTCTCCATTGTGTTTCACACTTAGTTTCTTGCACCTATTTTCTTTTTTTTTTTAAGGAGAAAATTCCAAAGCAAGAGGTAAGTCACATTTTTTTGATTGACATGAAACTTCTTAATTTTTTCCAAGGTTCCTAAAATCATTTAAATTTTTATCCTAGGGAATCCATGGGCAAAAGAATGTTCTCATCACAGGCCAAACCAAGGTGTCATGAGGGCCATCAAATTTATTTTCAGCAGGGCTTATGTAAAGTAAAAAAAAAAATATGGACAATTTGCTTTTTTTTAAAAAATCGGTCAGTTCAGCAAAATGCTGTTTTATTGCCATTGTGGATGGTAGAGCAGAATGATGGTATCACTAGATCACTGCATTAGAAAGATGAGGCTGCCCAGAATGAAGGCTGTTTTAGAGGGAGCAGGGAAACAGGGGGAGGAAGATTTGTTTTGGGGCTGCTACAGTAGTGCAGGCAGGCACTTGGTAGTGAGGGCCCATGGGAGCCATGGGAACAGCAGGGAGAATGGGAAGGACAGATGTGAGAGATATTCCAGAAGGAAAAGAACAGGAGTTGTTTCCCAACAAAGGTGGGAGAGACTAGATGATTAAACAAATAAAGCTACTGGCTGCTGTTCCCATTGATCCACCCCTGAAGTCCATAATTCCATTAAATCAGAAGCTCCAGCCCCCGGTTTGTTGCTGAATGTGCCCTTTGTGTGTAGATCTACCCTGGTCTACTTCTCTACCCAATCTTGCAGGCCTGTCCCAACTGCCCAGACCCAGCAGTAGACTCTTTTTAGCCTGGAGGCAATTTACTGTCTCTAGATGACAATGTGAGTTACAGGAATATTTTAGAAATGAGAAAACACCACTTAACAAGGGCACCCCAAAAAACCAAAGAAATATTCTAATTGGGAATCTCATCCAACCTCAACTTCATTTTACATATGAGAAAACTCACACCCAAAGGGTTAAAGATGATTTGTGCCAGGCCACCTGACCCTTAAGTGAAAGATTAGAATCCAAGTCTTCTGCCTCCTGACTCCATTTTTTACCCTAAACCATCTGATCCACAGTGTATTCCTCTGACTGGGAGTCAAACTACCTGGGTTTGAGTGAGTCTGGCCAATTCCTACCTGTGTAATCTTGGGCAAAGCACTCGATCTCCGTCTGTTTTCTTATTTGGAAAATAGAAGTGCTTGGTTTGGGACATGCAGTGTTTGAAATGAAGGTGTGCCGTCCAGTTAGTGGTATTTTGGAAAAATCTAGAAGTAGAGTCATGTGCATAAGCAACTTTTCCAAGAAATGTAGCAGTGAAGGAGAGAAGAGGGCAGAGGTGGTAGCCAGACAGATTGGAGTTGTCAAAGGAAGCTTTTTTAGAATTAAGTCTGAAGTTCAGTTGGGGGATCAAGGCTACATATAAATGTTTCAGAGTCACTTGCACAGACATAGTTGAACTCGTAGGATTGAATGATATTTTCAAGAGAGAAAGAGGAGAGTTGGTCAAGACCAGACTCTTCAGAAATAACCTTCTTCAGAGGTCTATAAAGGATACAGAGGAAGTGTTTAGAAAGGCAGGAATCTTAAGAGAATGTGATAATTAAAATAATCCAAGTAGATAACATTTATATAGTTTATACATTTATATAGCACTAGGCACTCTGCTAAGCACATTCCAATTATCTCATTTCATCCTCAGCAAACCTGCTAAGGTGCTCTTATTACCCTTATTTTACAGTTCAAGAAACAGGCAAACAAAGGGTAAATAACTAGCCCAGACACAGCTGGTGTCTGAAGCTAGATTTGAACTCAGATCTTCCTGACTCTGGCCTGGCACTCTATCCACTGTGACAACTGACTGTCTCAGCTATAAAGCCAAAGAAGTATATCCAATGATGTGCAATAGGAGGGAGGGAGTTAGAAGCAGTGGAGAATTCAAATAGGATGAGGACTGAAAAAAAGGCCAGATGGTCCTTGAAGGGATGGTCTCAATAGGGAGATGGTGATGGAAGCCCAGTACCAGAGATTGAGGAGAGGATGGGCTTTGGAGAAAGGGGAGACTTTTACAAGAAGGTTAGCAATAAGAAGAGAAAAGTTTCAGGATGGCAGCTTGATAAGATGAAACAAACTTGTTTTTCGCTTGTTTGGTTTTAAGTTTTAGAACTGGGAAGACCTGAGGGGACAGAAAGATTGATGGTGCATGAAAGAGAGCATTGTTCCTGTTGTAAAGTCCTGAAGAAGGCAGTGTGTAATAGGTTCAAAGACACAGGGAGAAGAATTTGACTTTGTTAGAAGTTACGCCCCTTATTCTGAGAAAAGAGGGAAGTAGAACAAACTAAGTGGGGGGATGCTAAGAAGTCTTAAGGAAAGGGAAAGTATAGATATCTGAAGGCTATTTCCAATGTCCTCAATCTTAGTAAAGGAAGGAAAACTGCACAATTTGAGTGTTGTCTAGGACCTCAGTGGCTATCTTGTACAATCCATACACACAAAGAATCCCCACTATAATACACGCAGAGAGTGGCAAAATCATCACTTGTGAGAATGAGGGTCAGAAGGAGGAAAGAAGTTGGAGCTGATGCTATGGGGACATCAATGAGTGAATGAGGAAGAGTAGAAGTGCTTGTCCAGAAGCAAGGATTGTAACCCAGGCTTTCAGTGGCTGAAATGATCAGTTTCATGATTTTCTCCACTGAAATTCAGAAGCCCTGGTGGAGAAACCATGAAGTCAGGTGTTGAGGGTTAAACACGGATGAATAATTATAGGTGATTAATAGTGATGCTGAAGGGTATAAGGGAGTGAAAGAAAGAAACTAGTGAAATCTTTGACTGACAGGCAATGTAGTCAAAGCTGTACATAATGAAAACAAAACCTAGGGAATGAGTTGGATTGGGAGAATATAGATTTGTCAAGGGACTATAGATTATGAAAACGGCAAAGAATAGATTCACTCTGAGTGTCCAAGAAAAGATGGAAAAGGAGGAGAGGAGGTGGTCATGGTGAAATTTTAAAATTCCAGATATTATATTTGGCATAGTTCCAGAGTTTTTGAGATTTTCAGGTCTAATGACGAAAAGAGGGTCATGTTGTTAGAAGTCAACAATAAGTCCCTGAGACTGATAGCAGGGGAGAGGAAGGAGAGGAAGATCCTGACAGAATCACTGAAAAAGTTGAGAGAGTGCCCTGAAAGATAAAGATGCCAGCAAAAACAATGAGGAGAATGTGATCCTCTAATGGTTTTGCAAGTTTGGGGACTGCCTTCCACAAGTATAGATTGCAACCTGTCCATACCTGACCATCCTCTGCTGCTCATGTCTATGTCATGGTGAAAGACTGAGTCCACCTACCATGTTAAGGGGGGTCCTCTTTTCCTCCTGACCTCCACCTCTCATACCTCACTCTTCCCATATTTCTGACAAAAATTTCTTTAATGATGCTATTCAAAGGTATTCTTTTCTTTTAAGATCCAGTTCTCCATTGGTTATTTATTGCACTTCTCCTTTGCCCTCAGGGTGATGACTCTAGAGTTTTTTGGAAGCAGTGGTGATGCAATGGGGAGAGGTCTCCCATTGCATACTGGGCCTTCTCCAGTCATCCTGATGAATATATGGTCTCTGGATCCAGATGGCTCAGGAGGGAAAACTGAGGCTGGTGACCTTGCACAGCCCTCCCTCACTCAAAACAAAGTCAAGTGCAAGTCATGTCATCTTTTCTCTGATGCCATGGTCTTCTTTGAAAACAAAAGTTGAACACAGACAGACAGGAAGCAGTGGTGATCCAGTACTTATTACCATACAGCAACACTAGTACCATGTTTGTGTTGAAAAGCTGGGACTTTGCTATTATAGCAGGCTTGAGATCATTAGAATTACTTCACCATTTCCTGAATGCAGTCAAACCCACTCTACTCTTCCTTCTCAACTCAATACAGTTCATGGACCACTTGCTTTGTAGGATCTAGATTTCTGTACTACTGAAAAACACTATAGGAAGTTGGTTCAGATTCGTATCCTAATTTGGAAATAGAAGATCTTTTCTGTGATGATGACAATAGCATTAAGGTTTCCAAAGCACTTTATGTCTTGATCCTCACAGCAGCCCTGTGGGGTACATGGTACTGGCATTACTATCCCCATTGTGTAAATGAGGAAACGGAGACCCAGAGAAGTGGAATGACTTTCCTAATTCAGATGAAGTCACACAAGTTGTATCACTTCTCAACCCAGGTCTTCTGGTTCCAATTCAAGGATCAATTTGGGATCCAGCTCCTTCCATGTTTCTTGCTCTCTAACTCCCACTTCCATCAAGAGAAAATACTCTCTTATCATCCTTTTTGAAAACTGTAGGTGTTCTGGAACTCTCTATAATGAACTGAAGTATGCCTACCTATGACTTGTACCCATGGGCTCTTGTTCTGCTCTCTATCTGACTGATTTTACCTGCTGAAGACCCATTCTCTGGAAGCTATTGGATATAGAGTATTCTACCCCAATATCACTGGTTTCTTTCATAAATCCTGAAGAATGACTGATTGCCTCTCTGACCTCTTTCATTCAGCCTCTTCTCTTCCCTCTCCATTCCTTTTACTCTAAAATTTTTTTCCTACTACCCCTTTGGCTCAAGAATCCAGAATTAATGGGTTGGATGGCCAAATTTTATTGTGCTGCTTTGCTCCCCTCTCTGCTATGACCTTGAGCCTGCCTTTGTAGGATTAATGAAATATAAGAGCTTCCCTGTCCATTAATAGCCCTATGTGATCACATGTATTCCTTTTCTCCTTTGGAATCTGGGTCGTGTTCCCAGGATTAAAGGTACATGATATTTCAATCATGGATGTCTTGCTGCTTTGAATTCAGGCCATTTCACAGCTGTGACACATCCTGAGTCACATAGAGACTTGAGGCAGAGCCAATCAGGCTCTCAGTCATGGAGATTTTCACCTTTTTCCAATTAAGGGCTGAGGCACATAGATTTTCAAGCTTCTCAGTGCTAAACCAATCAGGTGCCAAGTCTTTGTTTGAAAACTCACATATATTATATTGCTTGGAAGGAGGGGTATGGCAGAGGGAGGAACCTGCCTAGGGGAACTTTCTTGGGGGAGGCTTGTTTGCAAGGATGTTGGACAGAAAGAATGCTTAAGATGTCCCCATGCTCCCTGGATTGGTGATGTGTACAAATATTTCTGTCACTTTATTAAGTTTTGCCTTCTGGTGTTTCAATAGCAATGTTCCAAATAAATGTTTTGCCTTAGCCTTGAATGAAAAGAACTTATTATATTTTGCAGTTCAAGCTTGGAAATACGTATGTATGTTCATTGCTATGAATACTCCATTGGCTTTACAGGCTCTCTTTCCTTCTTCTCCTTCCCCTAAACAAGGTGATTGTGTTGTTGTCCAAAGGCAATCCATAATCACAGGGCCCAGAGTTTGTGTAACCATAAGCCCTAACCAACTACCCAGATCAGCAGGACTGAGGGAAAGGATCACTCAACAAAGACACAGGTTCTGAAAAATTCTTTGAGGGGGGACATAGAATGGAGGTCTGTGTCCCCTAAGATATGGAGTAAAGAGTATATACAACATTAGTGATGGGGTACATAGGATGAGAAACATAATGAAGTTTTCCTCTAAGGGCTATACTTAAATGAGAATGAAGAACCAAACATGAGAATCAATCTCATTCTTTTATAACCCAACTTAATCACCTACAGGTTATGAATGATCTTTGGTAGTTCCCCCAAACTAAATCCATCCACAAAGATTGAAGATTTGCATCCATGAAGGATGCTTCAAAGCTATCCTGGAGTCTCTGGAGTCAGTTGTCAAAGAGAGGCTCCCTAGAAGTTTAGAATAATATCAGCATGATGGAATAAGAAGGAAACACAATTTCATTAAGAGCCTACTTTGTTCCAGGCACTAAGCTAAGGGCTTTACAAATTTTATCTCATTGGATTTTCACAAAAACCATGCCAGGTAAGTGATATTTTTATTTCCATTTTACAATTGAAGAAACTGAGTTAGAGATTAAGTGACTTGCCCAGGGTCACATAGCTAGAAAGTTTTTGAACCCCAATTTGATCAGGTCTTCCTGATGTCAGGCCCAGCACTCTATCCATTGAACCACCTAGGTGTCTCAAAATATAAGTATATAAAATATAAACCTAAAGATTCTCAAGGTGGTTACTTTGAAGAGATGAATTTCATCTGATGTGCTTTTTGAAAACCAGCCCCAATGCAGTTTGATCTTACACATGTAGACAGGACCAAGGAGGCAAAGTTTGTAATTCACTTCCTTGATTTCTGGCTTCCCTTCCCTCTCCTACTTTCTACTCTGATGACTGCTCCCCAGTAGATTCTCAGTCTTGTACCTCTCTTCCCCCATCCTCAGAGTGTTTGCCACAGTTGCCCCTATGAAAATGAGTTTTGAAGGGACTGGAGATCTTTAGCCTTGAAAAGATATTTATGAGGAACAAGATATTGTAATGGCAAATGTGTGTGTTGGCTCTTGTTCCACATGCCGCCAATAATGTCAACCAAATATTCATGTGACACTGGTTCCACATCCAGCGGGCCCTGCGTAAGGCAATTAGATGGCCTTGTGAGTATAATGTTAACCTGAAGTCAGGTAAACCAGTCAAATTTGACCTCAGACACTTGCTAGCTGTGGGTCACAGAATGTGGTCAAGAAATAATCATTGGACTGTCTTTTTTCATGTCTGTATCCCCAGTGCTTAGCACAGTACTTGGCACATAGTAGGCATTTAATAAATGCTTTATTTATAATATATGACTTAAAGAATGTCACACCAATAGAGTCTTTGTATAAAATAGCAGTCAGTCAATCACTGCGCTCAGCGCAGAGGTCAACGAATATCACTGAAGCAATCTAGGCAGAGAGAACTCCAAATTTGTGAATTGAGAATTCTAGTTAAGTCAAGGTTCCTCCCTTGGGTGGCTAACCTCTTATGTGTCTGTTCATCTATGTCCTTCCTGGGCTTGCTTTCTCTGTTGTGGGTTAAGTACCCAATGATTCCTGTAGCCAATAGTGTAGTGAAGGAGGTTGAGATAGAGAAAGGGATTAACTCACTCCTTTCCCAAATAATGACATCTTTTTTTATTTCAGCTATGAAGGACTTTAAAGAATGGGGAAACCAAACAGTTGTCACTGAATTCATCTTCCTGGGGTTTTCCAACCACCCAGAACTGCAGGGATTGTTCTTCCTGATATTTCTGGTTGTATATCTGGTAACTCTCCTGGGGAACCTTCTCATATTAACAGCAATCAGAATCAACCCTGTTCTTCATACTCCTATGTATTATTTCCTCAGCAACTTGTCCTTCCTAGACATCTGCTACACTTCCACCACTGTCCCCATCATGCTGGTGAACTTTTTCCGAGAGAAGAAGACCATTATCTATGAAGGCTGCCTGTCCCAGGTCTTCTTCCTTCTTACTTTTGCAGGTGCTGAGTGTGTCCTGTTGGCTGCTATGGCTTATGACAGATTTATAGCCATTTGCCATCCATTACGTTACCCAGTTCTCATGAGCAAGAGGGTCTGTGCCTACTTAGCAACTGGGTCCTGGTTGTGTGGGTTAATGAATTCTCTAACACACACAGGGCTCACAGCAACCCTCACTTTGTGTGGTCCTAACCAGATCAGTCATTTTCTCTGTGATATTCCCCTACTTTTGAAGCTCTCCTGCTCAGATATTTCAGTTAATGCAATTGCGGTTTATGTATCCAGTGCCGTCTTTGGTATGAGCACCTGCATCTTCACTGCTGTGTCTTATATGCTCATTATCTCTGCCATCTTGAAAATCCAGTCTACTCAAGGGCGGAAAAAAGCCTTCTCCACCTGTGCCTCTCACCTCACTGTGGTGCTCATCTACTATGGAACCATAAACTTCAACTATGATCAGCCCAGCTCAGGATACTCTCTAGATGTAGTCATTTTGGCCTCTGTCCTGTTCTGTATTATCACCCCCATGCTAAATCCTATCATCTACAGAGGTGCCTTGAAGAAACTATGTGAAGGGTTTTTTTTATCCAGCAGTTCCAGTGTTTAAATTAGTTCTTAGCATGGAGTCCATGAACTTAGTTTAAAAAATTTTTTACCTTTCAATATAGTTAGTTTCCTTTGTAATCCTATGTATTTGATGCATTTATCAACTTCATTTTTCACACAGTCCATTCTATTCTTTCCATTCTTCATTTTTATCTTCAATCTTTACCTGTTTGCTGGTTGTGTCCTTACTGCCAATAAACATGCTCCATTTCTCTTCATCTGTCAAAAAACCCTCCATGACACCACGGCTTTCATATCACTCCTCCTTTGTGGCTAATCTGCTTGAGAAGGTCATCTAACACCAGTGCCTCCATTTCTTTTCCTTACAACTCTCTGAAGTCTCTAGAATGCGCCTTCTGACCTCATCATTGAACTGTAACTGCTCTCTCTAAAGTTATCCATGATCACTTAATTGCTGAATCTAATGGCCTTTTCTCAGTCCTCACCTGCAGCCTTTGGCACTGTTGACCACCTCTTCTCCTCAAAACTTTCTTTCTAGATTTTCCTAACGCTGTCTTCTAATACTCCTCATACTTGGTGATCATTCTTTCTCAGTCTCCTTTTTTGGATTATTATTTAGGTCATGCTCATTAACTTGGGTTCCTCATAATCCTGCCTTCCCTTTTCTCTACATTCTATTTCACTTGATGATTTCATCAGCTTCCACGGTTTCAATGATTATCTCTCTGCTGATGATCCTAAAATCCATTTATCTTGAACTAAAGCTCTCTGCTGATCTCCAGTGTCATATGTTCAAGTACCTCTTGGACATCTTGAATCTGATGTCCAATAGACATCTTGAACTCAACGTCCAAAACTAAACTCGATTTTCCCCCAAATTCCTCCTCCCTAACTTCTCTTTACTATGGAAGCTACCCTCATCCTCCTAGTCACCCAGGATCACAATCTAGGTGACATCCATGACTCCTTATTCTTGCTCCCTATATCTATTCTATTACTAAAGCTGAAGATGATCCTATCATAACATCTTCTGCAAAAGTTCCTTCTCTTCTCTGACTGTCACCTTACTGATACCATGTTATGTCTGGACTACTCCATAGTCTGCTAATTGACCTCTCTCTACTCCAATCCATCCTTCACTTAAATATCAAAGGGATCTTCCTAAAGTGCAGGTCTGAACATCTCACCCCCCTACTCAACAAACTCCAGTGGCTCCCTATCATCTCAAGGATCAAATATAAAATGTTGTGTTGTTCAAAGCCCTTCATAACCTGCTCCTGCTCACCTTTAGTTCTTTTCTTTTGTTTTATTTATTTTTAATTTTGAAATAAAACAAGAGTTTCTATAAAGTAAATTAAGAAAAGATAATTGCACACGAAACTGCAAATCTATCATGTACAACTTGCTATTCCTTTTAAATATTTATCATGTCAATTTCTTTTTTTTTCTTACTGCCCCCCACCCCTCAATGTCTTAGACATGGCTACCTTTAGTCTTCTTAAATCTTACATTCCACTAATTTACTCTGTGGTTCAGTGTTACTGCTTCTCTTTTTGTTCCTCAAGAAAGACACTCTATCTCCCAACCCCTGGCATTTTCACTGGCCATAGATACCCCTTGCCTGGAATATTTTTCCTCTCATTTCCATTTCCTGCCTTTCTTGGATTCAATTATGGGCAACCTAAAATCCTACCTTTTCTGGAAGCCTTTCCCAATCTCCCTTCATTCTAGTTCCTTCCATTAAAAAAAAATTATTTCCAATTTAGCCTGTTTATAACTTGTTTGTGAATGATTGTTTCTATGTTATGTCCTTTATTAGACCATAAGCTCCTTGAGAGCAGGTACTGTATTTGTTTTATCCTTGCTAAAACTTTCCTTATATTCTCAATACCTAGCAGAGGGCACATTCTAAGTGCATAATAAAATGGCTATCGACTGACTGAGAAGGGGTCCATGGGCTTTATCAGACTGCTAGAGGGATCTATGCCACATGAAATGGTTAAGAAGCCCTAGTCTGGATCAATTTAACTCTTCCTACATAAATGATTTCTAAGGTAGGAGTAATAGAGAAGAGTAGAAGGGGTACAAACCTAAAGGGTTATGCTATGGTACATGATTGTGAGCTTCAATTAGAAGCTTCTAAATCCAGAAGCATCTTTTCTAGAGAGCAAGGATTGAGATTTGTTTTGGTTTTTACCTTTCTTTTGGTATCTCCAGCCCTTAGCATATTGCCTGGTTCATTAATAGTCATTAATGAAGAAACAACTTTAATCTAGATGTGTTGGAAGAAAAGGGGAATCTTCTTAGTAGTTAGAATTTTTGAAAAGTGGAATAGGTTAAATAATTATAATTGCCCAATAACATGTAAAATTAATTTTTTAAAAGTGCTGAGGTTGAGGATGAAAAATCCTTATTAACTGGGACTTTTGATGCCTATCACACTACCCTGTGATATTTACATTTTGGGGAATTATATGTCCAAAACATCACACATTTCATACCATTATATTTCTACAATATCAAGCTTCAAATGAGTACCATTTCTGTACTTCCCTTTCATTTGGGAAATGAATATAGGTTGTTAATATACTTGCTAGCTTTTGACTTCTTACATGACACTTTCAGATGATTTTTATCCCAGTAGAATTACAATAAAATGTCTTTTAAAATATGCCATACAATTACCTTTCTACCACTTGGCAGGCATTATATCATCTCTAGAACTAAGGACTTTCCATGAGACATACACTACCTTATGGAACCAATAATGGATACAAATGGGCAACAAAGAAATAGGTGAAAACAGGAGAAGCCAGGAACAGGACCCAGGTGAACATGATTGGATAAGTTGAATAAGGTAGGGAAGGTATGAAGGAAGGAAGGAAGGAAGCAATTAGCAAGCACATACTATGTGTCACCCATTTTGCTTAGTCCTGAAGACAAATATAAAAGGAGACACAGTTCCTACCTCAAGGAGCTTACATTCTTACAAAGGAAAACAACATTTATAGGCAAATGATAGCAGGGAAAAAGAAATGGAAAGAGCTTGGGATGGGAAATGAGTAGTTATGCATGTGGCAGGCAGAGGATCAGATGACCTGGAGTAGATAGCTGAATATTTAAATGACTAGTGCATACCCATTAGGTCAAAACAAAAAGAGAGGAAAAAAAAATTTAGTGCGGTTTTTTGAGCTAAGGACCAAGAATACATTTTTTTGTGAATGAGACCCATCCTCAACCATCATTATCAAACATTGAATTGTTCTGAAAATTAGTTTTTGCTGAAGACTTGATATTTCTTAATGAATGCATGGGCCGTTACGCGGCCCAATGGATAAAGCACTGGGCTTGCAGTCAGGAACACCTGAGTTCAAATCTGGTCTCAGATGCTCATTAGCTGTATGACCATGAGCAAGTCATTGAACCCAACTTGCCTCAGTTTCCTCATCTGTAAAATGAGCTAGAGAAGGAAATGGCAAACCATTCTATTATCTTTGCCAAGACAACCCCAAATGGGATCATGAAGAATCAGTCACAACTAAAACGATTGAATAACAACAATGAATACAACATAAAACTACAAGGGAAAACAGCACTTATTTGTGAAATGTATACCATAGTAAAGTTAATTTGTTAACCACTAACATTGTTTGAATTACAACTAATGTGAAGTTGTTTTATGTACTTCTACTGCTGTCAAAGGTTAAAATAAGTAATATTAAATTTTAAAGTGTGGGCACATAATTTTTTTTCCTTGGAGAATCCAGTTGTTAATATTTACTGGCACATTTTTTAAATATTGCTTGAGTTCAAGGGGAGTGCAATAGAAGGTAATGAAATCATCACCAGACTTAGCCCTGGCAACTGTAACCTAATAGCAATAATCATGACGATGAAAATTAACATATGTACATGCGTACTATGTATATACACTTTAAGGTGAGTAAAATATTTTATATCCATTATCTCAGCCTTATCCTTGTATTCTCTCTTTCCTTCCCCACAGTGTATTTATGCTAATGTGTTATATTTGTATTTATGTGTATGTATATTATACATAATATATATTGTACATGTAACATGTAGGTACATTTATATC
>JAQQSK010005163.1:863-25252 GCA_028658325.1 Potorous gilbertii
AACTCAAAGTACTCCAAAAACTTGACTTCAAAAGAAGTTTCTGGAATCTTCTACATAGCTAGGCCCAGAGGTGTGCCTAATTAGTAAACAATTCAGTTAATCTCATCATTTATTATTTCTTCTAATAGATTAGTCTTTCCCAGTTTTATTAACTAGGTTACTCACATCTAGTTTATAGCCTTAACTGGTTGACTAATTGACTTAATAGAGTGGTCTAGTAAAGGCTCTCACCTATTTTTTTTTTTTTACAACTTCAGTTGATTCTGAAACATAATTTTAAAAAGCTATTTTCATTTGGTATAAGTAACAGGGCTTAGAGCATATTATTAATTAAATTTATTTAAATAAGGTTGAATGATTGATAAATTGCTTTCATGAAGACTGGGTCTTTCTTGATTAGACTAGAGTGGGTATAGCCAATATGATATTCATAGCACCTACACCAGCCATGAATCTGTCAGCACAATTCTGAACTGCAAAATATAACAGACTCTCCACATGGAAGACAGAACCTGAACATTTATTCAGACACCAGAAAGCCAAATCCATCATAATAACAAAGAAATCTATACAAAATAACAATGCAGAGGACAATACCAGTCTCGAGATATCCCCCTGCTAGGCTTATCACAAGCCAGCTCCCTTAAACAAATCACAAACAAGCTCTCCCACTCATGCTAGTGACCTGCTTCTCTCTCTCTCTCTCTTCTGCCTATTCTGACCAATTTCCTCTCAGCTCTGCTCTAGTTCCACCTCTTCCTGTTCTGCCCTTCTTGTTCTGTGTGACTTAGACTCATGTAAGCAAGTTATGTGGATATATTAATGGATGGGAAAGATCTTACCATTAAGAAGCAAAATTATATTAACAAGAAGTGAAAATGCATTGTTGATACAGTGGGCCCTCATCTTTATATCTCTATTATATATAATCTTAACTCTTGGTTACAGATAAATGCGATATTCCACATGAAGAAACGGCCTATTTATTACTATGCTTTTCAGTGCTTTTAACAGAAAAATGTATTGTGCTTTGTCAAAAACTTTTTCTTCATATATAGATAAACCTTTTCTTTTATTTCCCTGTCACCATTTCCCTGTCACCACCTCTTTTCATATTGGCATATATTTCTATGCCAAACTCAAGTGTAAAACTTCTTTGCTTCATATGAGTGAAGTTCATGTGAGACTTATTTTCCGACTCCTTCCTCCATATACTCCTTTTGTAAATTTGATTGGGAAAAATAAGTTCTTTTTTCCCTAGTTTACTCATTTCCCCCTTTCTTTTCAATTACCTTTCTAAACCCTGAAGATATTAAAGTTCTGTTTTATTGTATTTATGCTTCCAGGTTTCTCTTGATTATGATATCTGCATTTCACATTTTCATATCAGCTCTGGTCTTTTCATCAGAAATTCTTGGAAATCTTCTGTTCATTATATGTGGTCCTTTTCCCCCTATGGGATTATGATCAGTTTTTCAGGGCAAGTTGTTTTTGGTTGTAAGCCTTCAGCTATCTTCTCTGAAATATATATTCCCAGATATCTCTCTTAAAGTGATTGTTACCAAATTCTGTGTGATACTGATTATGGTCTCTTGGTAGTTAAACTTCCTTCTGCCTACTTCAAAATTCCTTTTCTTCTTTATCTTGGGAGATCTGAATGTTGGCTATATATCTGACATTACCAGAAGTTTTAATTTTGAGTTTATTTTTGGGAGGTGATTGGTGGATTCTTGCTGTTATTTGCTGTGTCCTTTGGTTCTAGTAGATTTCGGCATTTTTCATTTATGTTTTCTTGAAAGATGGTATCTATAATTTTCCTTTTGCTCATTAATTCTTATATTCTTAAATTAAATTTTCTTGACCTTTTTTCTAGGTCAGTTTTAAAAAAATTATATCTTTCATTTGCTTCTTTTATTCTTTCAGCTTTTTGATTTTGTTGAAATATTCCTTCTAGTCTCATGGATTAATTAATTTCAAGGAGTTTTTTCTTTCTATGAAGTTTGCCACTTTTTGTAGTAAGTTCTTCATTTTCCTTCCATATCTTTCATTTCTTCTAAATCTTTTGCTTAATTTCTTCTAGATTCTTTTTTAATCATTGAATTCAAGCAGTTTTCTTCTCAGGCTCTGCTGGATGATCAAACAAATGCTTGCTTGATCTTAACCTAATTTTTCAAATTTCTTGCTTTTGTATTTAAGTTCCCTTCTTTGCTCAGTATTTTGGCAAGTTTCAGTGTCCCAGGTGAAAGTTTTGTATTGGGCTGCCTCTGAATGTAATCTTATATCCCTCTTGAGATTTCCATGTGATTTTCCTTAGAAAGGGGAGAAGGGAACAATTATTTAATATTAGGGAATATTAGGGAGTAATTATTTAATAAACACCTATCATATGCTGGGTATTATTCTAAGTACACATATCTCATTTGAGGCTCACAACAACCCTGCTGTTGTTATCCCCATTTACAGGTGAGGAAACTGAGACAGATAGAAGCTAAATGATTTGCTCAGAATCACTCAACTGGTCAGTGTAGTCACATTTGAACTCAGGTCTTCCTGATTCCAGGCCCAGATTTCGATCTACTGTGCTATCTAATTGCCGCAGGGAACTGAGTAGTCTGTCCATTCCTGGGTATTCCTTGATAGGAATCTAGGTGTATTTCCCTCCTAGCAGGGCTACCTTAATCAAGACACTGTGTAGTCTCTATACCTGCTATGCTTTCTTGATTAGGCCTCTAGCTGATTCACCTTCTTTTCAACACCTTTTTCATTGTTGAATCTTAGTGGAGAGCAATGCTTAGAATTATGTCAGTTATTTACGGCTAATAGGCACCGTTTAGAATTCTAATGCATAATCACCAGCAGGTTTTTTTTTAAGAGAGTTTAAATATTATCTTCACTTTTCCTTTCTAAAAACCTGGAAACTTGATAAATCACTTAAGAAAAAGGATTTGTACCTACTATAATTTTTATGAGACACCTCCACTCAGTTTGTAAGATAGAAAATCCCATGTATATTTTACTTCAAAGCGGTTCCAGTGCATTCCATTTTTAGAGTTGTATAACAGCAATGAGAAATTATTCAATGCTGTGATAACTGTTCCTCTTTTCTCTTGTTAATTGCAAGATCAAGTATTCACATAGCGAGCTGTCTGCCACACTCAGTCAGCATGGTAACCTTAGGGGGAACAAAACCCCAGCTGATATTCGTATTACTTACTTTGCACTATAAAAATAAATAAATACATTTGAAGCATTTGTAGTCACTCTGCAGGCTATTTTTAGGATGCATTAAGACATTATTGTTTATTTTTCCAGTAAACAGAATTCCAGAGTGTAAATAGGAATGTCTAGTATTAAATTGGTATTGAATTGTACTTGTATTGGATTTCCTCAATTATATATGACAACCTATTGAACGTTGAAGATATTTGCTTCAACATAATCTGATGATAAGGCATATAGATATGGGCAAGTTGGATTTAGCTTCTCAGTGAAAATTAGACATTTTTATAAAATTTTAACATTGGAAAAAAAGAAAGGTGATCAACTTAAGAATATGAATTTAAATCCACTCTGTGTAGGAGGACACACTTATGGATTATCAGTCAATATTCTTCAAATTTCCTGAGTGTTTCTGCTTACTTAGTGTTTACAAGAGATTAATAGGCAAATAGAAATAAATGAAAATCTTGGAATTTCAGAGGGGTGTTTTCTGCATCTCACATCAATGATACCAACATAGTTAACTGTTAGATAGTTCTGCTGTTAACAATTGTGTTGCCTCTGAAAAATAGTTTTTTCAAATATTGAATCTACCCTACATTTCTGATATAAAGCCAGTCTGATCATGGTATGTAATATTTGTAATATATTGTAATCTCATATCATATGTATGTATATATATATATATACACACACATATAAATGTTATATATATAGCTAATATTTTACTTAAAAGTTTGTGTCAGTGTTTATCAGGGATATTAGTCTGTAGTTTTCTTTCTTTGACTCCTGTTTTGGAATAAAGACCACATGTTTATAGGGGAAGGAATTTGATAAGCTCTCTTTTTCTAATTTTTCAAATATTTTATGTAAAGTTCACATTGTTCTTGGAATGATTAAATTTCTTTGTAAATTCATCTGTTTACAAATTCCTCACACCCTCTTTTAGGGTTTCTTTAATTTCTTTTCCTGAGATTGGTTTATTTTCTGTTTCCTATTTTATGAATCAGGGTATTATATCTATTTACAAATATTCATTCATTTCTTTTACAGTGAATTTTAATGGCACATTAATGGACAAAATAGTTTTTTTCATAATTGCCTTTATTTCTTCATTTATTGTGAATTGTCTTAATTTTAATGGTGCAATTATGTTTTTTCTCATTTCTTTTTAAAAGCAAGTAAGTTAATGTTTTAAATCCGCTTCCCTCTTTTAAAACACTACCCTAGTTTTCATTATTAATTTAATGTTTTTTATAGTTTTACAAATTTCTTCTTTGAATTTTGGATTTTCTATTTTGATATTTAATTGGAGTTCAATATTTATTGGCTGCATGCCTTATTCAGTGAACTATCATTTCTTTCTTTTTATGGCGAAGGTATTGAAATAAGCACCTTCCTAAGATAATTACTTTAGCTGTATTCTAAAAAACTTAAGTTGATGTCTCATTGTCATTATCTTTAATGAAAGTATCAATTTGTTCTATGTTTTGCTAGTTGACCCTTAAATTCTTTAGATTTAAGTTTTATATTATCATTCAATATTTTTTCATATTTGTAAGGTTGCTATTGTATAAATTATGGTTCTGCAAACTTCACTTTGCTTTGTTTCATAAAAGTCTTCCCAATTTCCCTGAAACTGTTTCTTAATGTCTTACAGCACACTAGTACATTACATTTATGTAAAACGTTATTTGTGTTCATCCTCTAATAGGCAGGCAGGCAGTTAATTACTAGTTATTTGCTCCTACAAAAAGATACGACATAAATGTTTTTGTACATATAAGAAATTGTTCTTTGTCTTTTACCTCTAAGATGATAGACCTAATCATAGTAATGCTGACTCAGAGAGTATTCATGTTTTAGGACGAAGGGAATAAGCATTTATATAGCACCTACTATGTGCCAGGCATTGTGATAAGCACTTTAAAAAAATTATCTCATTTTATCCTTATTAGAATCCTGCAAGATTTATGTTTTTATTGTCCCCATTTTATAATTGAGTAAACTGAAGCAGAGATTAAGTGACTTATCCAGATTCACATCCAATTTGAGCTCAGTTCTTCCTAATTCAAAGCCCAGTGTTTTGTCGCCTATTACACCAAATATCTCTACACAGTTTAGGACCTTTGAATACATGGTCCCAAATTTCCTTCCAGAGTGATTGACTGTGCTTATTTACAGCTTCATTGGCAGTGTATCAATATACTTAATTTTTTCACTGTCCCTTTAACATCATTTTCCTTTTTTGTCAACTTTCCCATTCTGATGGTTTTGAGGTAGCACCCCAAATCTACTTTAATTTTCATTTCTTTAAAATCTAATAATTTAGAGCATTATTTTTCACATGGCTACAGATAATTTCAATTTCATCTCTTAAGAACTGCCTCTTCTTATCCTTTGACCATTTTTCAGTTGGAGAAGGGCTTTTATTCTTAAAAATTTTAATCAGTTCCATATATATCTTGGAATTGAAATATTTATCAGAGGAACTTGATGTAAAAATTTTACACAGAGTTTACTGGTTCCCTTCAAATCTTAGCTGCACTGGATTTGTTTGTGTAAAACTTTTAAAATTTTATAGATTTCTCTCTATTATAGACATTTATGTTTTTTCCTCTCTTTGATCTTCCTCCATCTCTTTACATGGAAGAGGGGCTATGAAAGAGGAATGTATTCGGTATTAACGTCTTATGACAGGCAGGCAACAAGCATTTAGGTGCCTATTATGTAGCAGACTGTGCTGAGTATTGGGGATACAAATACAAACAAAAGGAAAGAATCCCTACCTTTAGGGTGCTTATACTCCAGCGTGGGTGGGTGATAGACAATACACTCTGGAAAACAAAATGGCAAACCACTCCAGTACCTCTTCCAAAAAAACTTCATGGACACTATTGGCATATTATGGTCCATAGGATCATGGAGTTGCATATAAGTGAGTAGTTGAACAACAGTAGATAACACACAGATGGAGTTGAAAAGTCTGAGGCCAAGGTCTCCCATTGCATCCTGGGCCACCTCCAGTCATCCTGATGAATATCTGGTCATTGGATCCAGATGGCTCAGGAGGAGAAAGTGAGGGTGGTGGCCTTGCATAGCTCTCTCTCAATCAAAACAAAGTCAAGTGCAAGTCATGTCATCATTTCTCTGATGACATGGTATTTTTTGAAAATGAAGGAAAAACACAAGCTGTGAGTATACTAAGCTGTCTGAATGGGGACCCAGCAAGTTGGATAACTCAGCTCATTTTCTCTCTTCTGTTTCCCCTTCCCCTTCCTTCTCCTCTCCAAAGGAAGGTAAATTTGGATGGTCAGAGGATGCCCAGTTAACTTGTGCTTTACCGGTTAGATTTCTTTCTCTTTCTTGTTTCTTTCTTTCTTTCTTTCTTTCTTTCTTTCTTTCTCTCTCTCTCTCTCTCTCTCTCTCTTCCTTTCTTTCTTCCTTTTCTTCCTTCCTTCCCTTTCCTTTCTTTCTTTTCTTTCAAAAAACCTTAAACCTAGTGTATTTTGAAGCCCATATACTGGACAACATTAGGTCCCAGCCCAAGCTCCACTTAAGGGCTGTTTTCTGGACTCTACTGGCTTAAGAGTGATTATCAATAGTAACTGTTGCTCTTTCCCTCCTACCTTGATTTAGTTATTTTTTTCTTTTGCTCATTAAAGGGGTCATTCCCTGACTACTTCTTAAAAAGACCTGTTTGCTAAAGAGGCCAAGGTCTCCCATTTCATCTTGGTCCATCTCCAGCCATCCTGATGAATATCTGGTCACTGGATCCAGATGGCTCAGGAGGAGAAAGTGAGGCTGGTAACCTTGCAGAACCCTCCCTCACTAAAACAAAAAAAAAAAGTCAGTTGCAAGTCATGTTATCATTTTGATGTCATGGTCTTCGAAAATGAAGGACAAACACAAGAATGCTGCAACTTACCTGATGCTGAGCTGGATGGTGTGCCAAAGCCAAGGCCAGGTGAAGTCTTTCTGAGTTTCCCTGGAGTTAACCTGGAGCTTGCTACATGAGGTATGGGGGAGGCATGATTTGACCAAAGGAGATCCCCTCTCCTTAGCTAGAGCACATGCAGGCTCAGTGATTGGTGACCCTCCATCTGTGCTAGTGTCTTCCCAATTCCCTTGGCTTTGGTAAGGCACCCCTGGGGTCCTAGTGTTGGCACTTATGGGCTCCACCCCCCTGGTGCTCAGAATTTCCTCCTGGTTGACTGAGATGGAGCTATCTGGGGCAGCTCTGGTCCTGCACTGGTCCCCTTCAGCCACAGCAAGAGGGATACCTCTTTGTGATTTTCCTAGCCTCTTGAGCTAAGAGACCATTTACCTATTCAGCTGATCCCACTGTTCCAGGAATTTTCCTGGGGCAATATTCTCAGGGTTTTTCAAGGTCAATAAGGGGAGTGAGAGAGCAGTTACAGATCATTCCACCATCTTGACTCCTGGAGGTTCAAGTAAGTGACTTACAGATATTTAGTCTGCAGGCTTCTGCTGTTATCTGGGGTTTTGTGCTTCTCTCTCACACAGTTCCCCTGGACTCCTGTCCTGGGCTGATATGTTTGAGAATTCGCACTGCTGCTTCTGTTTCAGACCACTCAGTGCTTCCTGTCCAGCTTTACTATGGCGGGGTCCATGCTGGTATAGTCCATGTGCTCTATGCTCCTTCATTTCCTTGTAACAGATCCTTCCAGCTATCCTGGGCCAGAAATCTGACATACTCTGTCTCCTCGTAGATTCTGCTACTCTAAAATTTGTTCAGATTCTCTCTTTTGTGTGTGTGTATGTGTGTGTGTTTTCATCCTTCATTTTCAAAGACCATGACATGAGAGAAATGATGACAAAATTTGCACTTGACTTTGTTTTGAGTGAAGGAGGGCTGGGCAAAGTCACCAGCCTCACTTTCTCCTCCTAAGTCATCTGAATCCAGTGACCACATATTCATTAGGATGACTGGAGATGGCTGAGGATGCAAGAAATGATGAAGAGAATAGTTTCAGAAAACCCTGGGCAGACTTGTATGAACTCATGGAAAGTGATGTAAACAGAAGAACAATTTATACAATAGCAACAATATTATAAAATAATCAACTCTGAAAGACTTACTAACTAACCCAATGACTCACTGCATCTCAAATGACTCATGATAAAACATACTATTTACCTTCAGATAAGAGAACTGATGAACACAGAGCTCAGAGTGAAACAATTCTTTTCTCTTTCATTTTCTCACCTTATTTTTTGGTAGTGGTGGTGGTGGGTCAGAACATAGCTAATGCAGAAAAACAAAATGAACAAAGAAGAAATCTGACATCTGTCCCAATCCCTCTACTGAAACTTTTGTCTTCAAAGTCATCAATTACTTCCTAATTATCAAATTCAGTGGCTTCTACTCAGTCATTATCTTTGACCTTTCCTCAGAATTAGAAGTTGAGAGCCCACTTACCCTATTTGCATATCATCTCCTCCCACTCACCCCACCCATTTTGGCTAGTGAGTACCTTATAACATGTGGTCAGGAGTCAGTAAATACTTATATGCTAACTATTTGCCAGGTACTGTGCTAAGTGTTGGGGATACAAAGAAAGGTAAAAGAAGCTCTTAAAAACTCAGTCCAATGAGGTTGGATATAGCAGGAAATACTTACATACAAACAAGCTACAGACAGAATAAACTGGGATAGAGGAAAGGCAATAAAATGAAGACACATCTAGAAAGTCTTCCTGTAGAAGGAGAGATTCTGACTGGGACTTTAAAAAAGCTGGGCAAGTCCGAAGGAGTTTGTTGTAGAACTTAGGTGAGAACGTGCTCTCACTCTACCATTTTGACCCTGCCCCATTTTCTTTTACTTTTAAACCCCTCTCCAAATTTAATGTTTGTACGGTGTGTGACTAATCCCTCCCTAGATATACTGTTCAGTTGTTTTTCATTCATGGCTAAAGATTTGTTACCCCATTTGGGATTTTCTTGGCAAAGCTACTGGAGGGGTTTGCCATTTTCTTCTCCAGCTCATTTTACAGATGAGAAAGGTAGATGGGGTTAAGTAACTAGCCTAGCGTAAAACAGCTAAGTCAGATTTCAACTCAGGAAGATGAGTCTTCTTGACTCTTGCTTTGTAATCTATCCATTGTCCTGCCTATCTGCCGCTAGATCTACTTTCCATTTTATTCCTCTCTTTTATCTCTTCATATTTCCCTCTTGAGTTGATGTATAGGTTGGCCAAACTTGTGTGTTTTCTGCCTACTTTTAATCATTTCAAATGAAAGTGAGCTTCCTCTTACTGTCCCCTATCCACATTTCTATCCTAACTTCTCATTCACACAAACTTTTATTTTATTTATAATCAATTAATAATTTCCCCTGTCTCTCCCATCTTGTTCCCATCCTTACCTCACCCTTTCCTTTCTTCTTTTAAAATCATTAAAAATGTCAGTAATCATTCCCAGGTTTTCTATATTACTCAGCTTCCTCTGTTATCTCAGATGGCATTACTGTTCTTAGGGAATACACCTATCATTCCCCTCCACCGCACCATGAGAATGCAAACATTTCATCTTCACGAGTCTTTTCTGACTGCTCACTTGGTTTTGCTCTTTAAAATTTCTTTTTACTCTGATGCTTCAGTTTTAAAGGTTTTACTCAGCTGTTTTTTTTCCACAGAAAAGACCCCTTTTCCCTATTCCCATCCTGTATGGGAATTATACTATTTTTTAAAAATAAGTTATCCTTGGTCATAATCCCCTATCTTCTGCTTTTTGGAATATTGCATTCTGTGCTCTCTACTTCTGTAAGGTTGTAGCTACTAAATCTTGTGTGAGCTTGAACTCTTTCTGGATGCTTTATAATAGTTTTCTCAAAACTCTGGATTTTGGATATGACATTCTTAGTTTTCATTCTTTTCGCAGGTACAACCAATGTATTCTTTGTGTTCTGAGCCTGCAGTGGAATCCTTTTTTTTTATATCTCTGGAGCCAGAGGCACATAGTTGTCGCTCAGTTTTGGTCATCTTTTAAAAGTTTTTTTTTTTTTTCAGTCATGGAACTCTTCAGCTGTATGCACAGGTCCCTTTCTCAGTTCATACTATATCTGCTACCCTGCTTCCTTGTATAGGAGTGATAGAGTTGCCAGTTGGTATTTTCCTGCTCCCTGTTCAATGTCAGGCCTACCCATGCCTGCTGGATCTAAGACCACTTCTTGCCCTAGAATCTAGCCATTTCTGAATGTCTTCGTGGCAGCTGAGGTCCCCTTTCACTTTTTTTTTTAAATAAAGACCGCAGAATAAGCTACATTCTCATATTTTGGTAGGTGGAAGCATAAGTCAAAGTGTAATTTGTGAGAAGTTTTCCCTTATACCCCCAATAACTGAATAATTTTGATCTCTTATAGGTTTTATATAGATTTTACTCTTTTAGTTTGTGGACATACTCTTTGCATTATGTGATATCTTTTAGGTCTAAGAGATACTGAATCAGTTTAGTGACAATTGTCTGCAATAAGCATTTAATAATCACATATAAGGCATTGTACTAGGCACTTGGGGGATATTAAGACCTAAAGAAAAACCTTTTTAATCTCAGGGAGCTTACATTATACTGGAGGGATTGTGGTTGTGGAAGAGAACACATTGAGAAAGAGGTAAATCCAAGATCATTCGAGGATGAAGAACACACTAATAACCGAGGTGACCAGGAAGGGATTCCAATAGGAGATGATGCCTGAGGAATGCCTTGAAGGAAGGCTTAAATTACTAAGATGGGCAACCAGGTGGTGCAGTGGATAGAGCACCAGTGCAGGAGTCAGGAGGACTTGAGTTCAAATCTCACCTGAGACACTTGACACTCACTAGCTGTATGACCTTGGGCAAGTCACTTAACCCCAACTGCCTTATCCTGGGTCATCTCCAGTCATCCTGATGAATATCTGGTCAGTGGATTCAGATGGCTCTGGAGGACAAGTGAGGCTGGTGACCGGCACAATCCTCCCTCCCTCAAAACAGTGTCAAGTACAAGTCATGTCATCATTCCTCTGATAGCATGGTCTTCTTCAGCAACAAAGGATGAACACACACAAAAATTACTAAGTCAAAGTACTAAGAAATAATTTCTCTTTTCTTTAAAAGCTAATGGCCTTACCAGAACAGTGAGCTCCTTTCAATGGTGTATGGGGTATGAGGGATTATTTCCCTTTTCAGGGCTGCTCTGCCACCTTTGGTGTCCTTCATCTAATTCCCAAAGAAGCTGTAGCATGTGTAGTGGCCATACTGTGGCAAAACTGTCTTGGCACATGGGCTAAACCAGGTTGAGGATCATATTTACCCCTATCTTGTGAAGGTTTCCTCAGTGGAAAAGGAGGATGAGAAGAATTTGTTCCTATGGCCATGAAGGTGACTGAAACAGGTGCTATGGAGTACTTTAGACCTTGTTCAGACCTCAAAGATGCCAGGGTCATCCACTGCATCCCAGGCCATCACCAGTTGTACTGACTTTTGTCATGCCACTGAATTTCGATGCCTCTGGAAGAGAGTGAGGCAACTCTGCCCCATTTAAATCCAATTCATGCTAGAGTCAAAATATCCCCCTCATGATACCATTGGTCCTCTTTGAAAGGAAGGACAAACCACAGCTCCTTGAATGACTTTCCCTGGTTTTCACTGGACATACTTCATTTGTTTCTCAATTGTTTTATCTCCAGCTCTCCATCTTTCCACTCCACAAGGAATTTTAAGAGTTTCCAGGTGCTTTACATTGTAATGGTTTACATTTGGAAATTGCTTTAATTTTGACTAAGCACAAGCAATGTAGTAGATGCTTACAGGTATTATTGATTCAATTTTATAACTAGGACAACTGAGTTTCAGAGAAATGAAATAAATTATCCAGGATCTCACAGCCAGTTTGTAGCAGAGCCGGGAATCAAACCTGATGCTCTGATTTCGAGTCTAGTTTTTTTTTTCCTCTTACAGCACACTGACTTTCACACGTTAAAGAGTCAAAATGGATAACAACCTGAACAAGCATGAAATGAGATCAATTGAGCTAATGTATGTAAAGTGCTTTTTAAACCTTAAAGTACTAGGTAAATGTTAGCTGTTATTATTATGGCACAGCTAAAATAATTCTGATCTTACTGCCTTTGCCATAAGTGGCACAATATTAACTTGAGTGTCTATTTCTGATAAAGATGGACCCATTTTCCTGCCAAATCTGAGAGATGTCCACAACAGATTGCCGCCTAGTCAATCTATACCACAAGCTTTAGAAGTATGATGTGAAAGTTATGTGTGTGTGTGTGTGTGTGTGTGTGTGTGTGTGTGTGTATGCGTTTAATGGGAGAAACAAAGGGAAGGAGTAGTGATGAGTCTTTTACCTTCAAGAACACACTTCTCAATGCTTTCCTCTGCAACATTCATTTTCCTTCATTACATTTACTAGATATAATAGATACTAAGTCAGAGTTGCTGTTTAAAGTGATTCCTATAGAAGTAAAAAGAAGGTAGGGAAGCAGCATCAAAAAACTCAATTTTTTAAAGTCTTTTACCTAATATTCCTGTATTTTTTCCCTATTTACAGTTTCTTCTCACTCCCATTCATTTTACACAGCTGCCAGATTCAACTTCCCAGAACACTACTTTCATACATCATTCCCCTGTTCATAAACCTTCAGTGATTTCCCAATGCCACATAAAGTCCAAATTCCTTAGGGTGACATTCAAGGCCCTCCACAATCTGCCACCAATCAGCCTTGTCTCCCACTACACTCCTACATGAACTCTCTCTTCCAGACAGACTAGTTTATTCACTGTCCTAGGAAAATGCCACAAACTTTTCTACTTTTGTGCTTGCTATAGCTTTACCTCTTATTTATATTTGCAATCATCATTTAAGGCCCAGATTACATCTTTCTTTTGAAACCTTCTTAGCCCACACCAGTGCATTGTGGTTACCTCTTTCCTTGAATTCATAGCACTTAGTTATAGTAACCAAATAGCAGTTAACAGTTTATAGCCCTATGGCATAACATGTATTATTGTTTTTTATTATTTTGTCTCCAGTAAATTCCTCTCCTAATGCCTTATTTTCCCTTAATTCTTGCAGCTTCTTGGTTTGTCCTTTGTAATCTGTCATGACAACAATAAACACCTACAGCACATAAATGCAGGTAACCCTGGGTTCTCTCATTCTAGACTGAAATCTAAGATCTACTAGGTTCTCTGAAGAGGGAAAGACCAAATATGGGTCTGACACCAATTGGTCTGGCAATTGGTTATGTGTCTGTTGTGCCATGGATAGCCTAGTTAAGTTTAGAGAGACTCATCACTAGGCTGCCTAAGTGTGAAGTGTTTTTCATTCATAGCAACTTGGAAAGGCAGTCATTCTAAGAAATAACAATGTTCTTATCTGCATTGAAGGAAGGAGGATCCATGCTGCCAGAATCATAGATATTGGAATAATGGGTAATTATGTAATCTTGTATCAGACTCTTTCACAATAAGCTTGTTGACATGGATTGTTTAGTTCTTTGCACTGATAGCATACTAGGCATGTAATAAATAATTGTTGATCGATTGATGTTAGGCTTAGCTACCCGTTGGAGAGATTTAGTACTTCTCAGTTTTGTTTCTCTCTATGAGATAATCTTAAATTTTATCATCTGACACAAACACTCCTTCTTACCAAGACTGCTTTCAAGAACATAGTTTACAAGGCCTGAAGAATGAATAGTTTATGTAGAGGTCAAAGACAACAACTTCAGCTAATATCCATGTAAAACACCACCTGCCCAAAAGTAGACCTCTCCATGTAACCTCATTCAATCTTAGTCATGTTCTAGATATTGTTCAGGAGGTATGGCCTCCAGGAAGTACTCAGTATATATCTTCCAATGAGACCCTTGTGGTTGCTCCTTTTTGGAGCTCTCTCCACTGGTTCCTCAGGACATTTATATGGTATATCACTGCCTGAAGTTCCCCTCAATTCCTAACACATGACATCATTTCCACCTTCTGTCACTGCTTCTGTTCATCGTTACTCTTTTGAATTATCTGTTGTTGCTTTGCCCTCAGTTTTCCATCTGATGCTACTAGGCCTCTTCTGGTGTTCTCAGACAATATTATTCAAGCCTGATGACAGTCCCTTATCTGAGGAGGATCTTCTGAAGCTCCCTTATCCTTTATAGAAGCACTTAGTATTTCTGTATTCAACTATTTTCTAAAATATGTTTTTTCCAATTACAGGTATAAATTTTTAACATTTGTGTTTTAAAATTTTGAATTCTAAATTATTTTTCTCCCTCCTCCCTCTGCCCTCTCCCCGACAGCAAGCAATTTGACATAGTTTGTACCTATGCAATCATGTAAGACGTTTCCATATTAGTTGTGTTGTGAAAGAAAACATACATCCAAAAGAAAAAAAAAGAACAAGAAAAATAAAGTTTAAAATAAAAGTATGACTCAATCTGCACCAGACTCCATCGCTTCTTTCTCTAGGAGTGGATATTAACTTCTTTGGAATTGTCTTTGATCACCGTATTGCTAAGAACAGCTAAATTGTTCACAGTTGATCATTGTACAATATTGGTGCTACTATATACAATGTTCTCCTGGTTCTGCTCACTTCAGTTTGAATCAGTTCATTTACATCTTGCCAGGATTTTCTGAAACCATTCTCTTTTCCATTTCTTGGAATATAATAGTATCCCATCACAATCATAGACCACAACTTGTTCAATCATTCCCCAGCTGAGGGGTATCTCCTCAATTTCCAATTCTTTGCCACCATCAAAAGACCTGTTATAAATATTTTTGTACAAAGACGTCCTTTTCCATTGTCTTTGATTTATTTGGGATACTGACCTAGTAATGCTATTGTGGGGTCAAAGGCTATGCACGGTTTTATTTCCCCTTGGGCATAGTTGAAAATTTCTCTCCAGAATGGTTGAATCAGTTCACAATTCCCCCTATGGCCTATTAGTGTCCCAATATTTCCACATCCTTTTCAACATTTGCCATTATTAACTAATTACTATTTAATTAGTGATATTAATATTATATTAACTAATATTAATAACATAATCAGTGTATAGTGACATAATATTAACTAATTTAATAGGTATATGGTGGTATCTCAGAGTTGTTTAATTCTCATTTCTCTAATCAATCATGATATAGAGCATTTTTCATATGACCTTAGATAGTTTTAACATCTTCTTCTGAATATTGCCTGTTCTTGTCCTTTGACCTTTTATCAGTTTCAGAATGACTTGTATTTTTATAAATTTGACTCAGTTCTCTGTACGTTTGAGAAATAAGATCTTTGTCAGAGAAACTTGCTGCAATACTTCCCACCAGTTTTCTGCTTTCCTTCTATTCTTAGTTGTATTGGTTTTGTTTGTGCAAAATCTTTTTAATTCAATATAATCAAAATTGTCCTTCATCTTCTTATACATCTCTAGATGTTCCATCTAGAATTTCCTTTTCTCTAAACATTCTCTCTGTCTCTCTCCCTCTCTCTCTCTCTCTGTCTTTGTCTTTCTGTCTCTGTCTCTCTGTCTCTGTCTCTCTCTCTCTCTCTCTCTCTCTCTCTCTCTCTCTCTTCCTCCCTCCCCCCACAAGCACAGTTTTGTCCTAGGTCTTTCCTCTGTTTGCTTCACCATTCCTGTTCTCCCTCCTTTCATACAATTTCTGTCTTAGTTCAGGTTTTTAAACAATCTAGACAATACTTGCCTAAACTATTCCAATATAGCCTGTCTCAACTCTCTTTATTTGAATCCATCTTTCATTCAGCTGCCAAAGTGTTTTTTTCCCTCAAGCATAGGCTTCCTCATGTCCTAACCCCTACCAATAAAATCCACTGCCTTATTGGATTATTAGTTCCAGGATCAAAGATAAAATCCTCTGTTTTACATAAAAAAGCTTTTTGTAACCTGCTTCTTCCTACCTTTCTAAGTGTTCTTAAATTTTATTCCCTTCCATTCTGTGATCCAGCTACACTGGACTACTTGTTTCTTTCACATAAGATTAATTCTTTTTAGTCTTTCTTGACTGACTATTCCACTCTTTGCAGCAGCTTTTCTCCATCCTTTCTTAATTCTTTGAGATCTCTCCATTCCTCAACATAGAACCTCATAGTCTATTATTTTGTTGAGATAATAAGCCATCTATCATGAGCTTTCTTTTCTCCTTTAATACCACAAAACCTCTATCCCTTTTGCCCCTTTTCTGCTCCAATCTTCTGTCATGAGGTGGTCCTCATTTCCCAAAGCTTATGCCTTTCCCTTCTTATGCCTCTAAGTCCATTCGCTCCCATTTTCTCTGGGGATCATGCCCTTTTGATGATATCTCCTCTCTCACATCTGCAGTCTCTATTTATTGACACCCTACAAGCACGCCCAAGTACTGACCACCCTGAAATCAGTTTTCATTTGAATTTTTATTCTCTCAATCTTATGTCTTTCCTCTCTTTCATACCTAGACTACTAAAAATCCATGTACATTCACTACCTCCACTTTCTCAGCAACTATTTACTTCTCAGGTACTTCCAATATGGCTTCTAGTTTGAACACCTGATTGAAAGTGCATTAAACACCCTCTAAGACTCCCTCCAACTATATACCAGAGTTCTGCCAAGGGCCTTTTCATTTCATTTCATTTCTCTGTAGTTTCTCACAGTGATTATCTCAGTGTCCAGGTTCAAGTGTTCTATTTATGCAGATGACCCTGAAATCTAAAAAACAATCCTAATATTTCTCTCTGGAGTTCTAGTCTCTCATCACATTGCCACCTGCTTGTCCTTTAGGCATCTGAATCTCCATCTGTTCAAAATGGAAATCATTGTCTTTCCTTCTAAATACATCCCTTCTCCAAACTTCCCAATTTCTGTAGAGGGATCTGACAGTTTGCAATTGCAGGGTTGTCCTTCCTTGACCAGTCCCAGTCCCTAATGAGTTGCCAATTCTTGTTGGTTCTGTCTTGTCAATATTGCTTGTTTTATCTCATCATAGGACTACCACCCTCAATTAATCAAATATCAATAAACATTTATTAAGCACTTCATATATGCCAAGAACTTTGCTAAATGTTGGAGATGCAAAAAAGAGGTGAAAAATAGTACCTGGCTTAAAAGAACTTATGATCTAATGGTAGAGACAAGGTAGAAATGTATATATACAATAACTATATATAAACAAATTTATAAAATATTGAACTATATATATTATGTATATTATATATGTTACATATATAATATAATTATGGTATATCTAATATATAAACTATATATTAAACAAATAGGAAATAATTAACAGATGGAAGGCTCTGGAATTAAGAGGGTTTCAGGAAGGCTTTCTGTGGAAGGTGGGATTTTATTTGGGACTTAAAAGAGGCAAGATAGTTCAATAGCCAGAATAGAAGAGGGAGAACTGTCCAGGCATGGAGGACAACCAGAGAGAATATCTGGAGCCAAGAGGTAGACTATCTTGCTCATGGAAGAGCCAGTCTGATTTGATGGAAAAGTACCTGCTGGGGTAAAAGTTGTAAGAAGACTGGAAAGATGAAAAGGGGTTAGTTATGAAACACTTTGAATACCAAATTTAGCATTTTATATTTTATCCTGGAGAAACCAGGCAGCCACTGAAATTTATTGAGTAGGGAAGTGGCATTATCAGACCTGCACTTTAGGAAAATAAAGTCAGTGGTAGAATAGAGGACAGGTAGAAATGAGAAGAGACTTGAGGTAGGCAGACTGACAAGCAGGAAATTTCAATAGTCAAGGCATGAGGTGATGATGGTCTGATCCAGGATAAAGGCATTATTAGATGAGAGAAGGGGATATATTTGAGAGATTTTTCAAAGATGAAATCTTTAGACCTTGGCAACAGCTTGATGATGAGGATTAAGAGATAATGAGGGATCCAGGATGACTCCTAGGTTGAGAATGATTTCCTCTTCAATAATAATAGTGAAAGTTGGAGTGGGGGAGGGTTTGGGGCAAAGATGATGAGTTCTGTATTTATTTATTCAAATATATCTGGATATATTTAATTTAAGATATCTACTGAATATTCAATTTTCAATGTCTGAAAGGAAGTTGGAGATGTGACTGAAGTTCAGTAGAGAAACTGGGGCAGGAAAGATAGATTTAAGAATTTTCAGCATAGAGATGGTAACTAAATCCATGGGAGCTTATGAAATCACCAAGTGAAGTAGTATACATACAGAAAAGAAGATGGCCCAGGACAGAACCCTGAGGGACACCAGAGGTTAGAGGGTGTGATCTGGAGGAGAATTCCACAGTGAAGACAGAGGAGTGCTCAGATAGGTAGAAGGAAAGCCAGGGGAGAATGATGTACTGAAAACCTAGAAAGAAAAGTGTTAAGGAGAAGACAATGGTCAACAGTGTTTAAGGCTATGGAGAGGTCAAGGAGAATGAGCATTGAGAAAAGGCCATTCATTCGATTGGGCAACTAAGAGATCATTAGTAACTTTGGAGAGAGCAGTTTTGGTAAGATCAGAAGCCATTCTGATCTTAACCAAAGTAAGATAAAGTGTTAAGAAGAGATTGAAAAGAGAGGAAGTGGAGGTACCTATTGTAGATAGCCTTTTTGAGTTTAGCTATAAAGGACAGGAAAGATATAGGATGATAGTTAGTGGGAAGAGGAGGATTAAGTGAAGTATTTTTGTCTCAGGATAGGGCAGACATGGACATGTTTGTAGGCAATAGGAAATGAGTCAATAGAGAGGGACAGATTGAAAATAAATGATAGGTTGATGGGGTTATATATCAATGGGGAATGGCTAAACAAGTTGTAGTATATGATTGTGATAGAATACTAATGTGCTATAAGAAATGATAAGCTCAATGGTCTTAGAAAAATATGGATAGATTTGCATGAAATAATGAAGAAAGAAATGAGAAGAACTAAGAGAATCTTGTATATATTAGCAACAATATTGTTTTAAGAACAATTATGAGTGACTGAATAATTTTGACTATTAAAAATATCTAAATTAACTGCAAAGTTCATATGAAGGAAGACACTATCTACATCCAGAGAACGATACTATCTACATCCATATATGTACATATATATGTAAACAACCTATAATAGATATATATGTATATATATGCAATATTCACGTGTGTGTGTGTGTGTGTGTGTGTATATACACACACACTTAGGCATATTTTTGTTTAATGGTAGTCATTTCTAGGACAGGGGGTGGAGAGAGAAAAAAAGGAAGAAAGAAACCTACATGATAACATTATTATATATTTCAAACAAATAGCAAGTTGTGCACCATAGATTTGCAATTTCGTGTGTGATCAACTTTTTTTATTATACTGTTATAGAAATGCTTGTTTTATTCCATAAATTAAAATAAAGAAAAATTTAAAAAATAAGTGATAAAATGGTGCTGATGGGGAAAATGTGTTGGAGAAGATGGGATAGAATGCGGTCATTTGAACAGCTAGTAAGTTTGCCTTTGGTAAAAAGTAAGTCCACTTCATCATGTGGAACAGATCTGAAGGAAAAGAAAGTGTCAATGAGCTCCTGACTGATAAGAGAGGAGGAAGAGGGAAGAGGGATTTCACAGTGAATGGCCTCAATATCTTTAAAAATTTTTTTTTAAATGATGCAAGAATCTCAGCTGAGAGAGTAGGGGCAAGGAGAGCCATAGGAAATTTGAGGAAGGATGAAAAAGTTTGGAAGAGCTGTTTTGGAGCATGGGGTATGAGTTGATTAGTGAGAGATAATAGGATTGCCTAGCAGCAGTGAGGGTCCAGTTAAAACTATGTAACTTAAATTTGCAGTGGACAGAATGGTTGCATAATTTTCCCTACCTTTGTTTATCAACACTGGTATGGAAGCAAAGGCCATGAATTGTGGGAGGGCTAATGACTTTGGATGGGTCTAATTGGAGATATGATATGATAGCTAGGAATATGGGAAGAATCATGTAGAGTTGGATTGGTTCAATAAGGAGTTCATTTGGTTAAGCTTGTATGCTCATCACCTTTTGCCAGTATTTTTGCAGTTGTCTCTTAAATTGTATCCCTGTTTATTTTATTTTTAATTTATGGAATAAAACAATCCTCTTTAATCTAGTCTCTACTGAACTACAAAAATGTTTTTCCTCAGATTCAGGTGTGATCATCTCACTCTGTTTCAATAAACATCAGTGTCTCCCTATTAACTCTAGGCTCAAATACAGACTCTTCTAGTTAGCATTTAAACTCCATTACAATAGAGCTACAGCTTAGTAGCCTTGGTTCTCACATTTTATCACTACTCTCTGTTCCTCTTTTTGGAAGGTGGAACCATGAACTCTTTAACCTCCATTTAAGCAGAGACCTGAGCACACACATGTCGTTTCCCAGGCAGTCTCACTTTGGACTTCCTTGCCCTTTCACCTGGTACCTCCCCATCCCTTTTTCTGTTTTCTTTTGTATGCTTTCTTACCCTCATTAGATTGTAAGCTCCTTGAGAATAGAAAACTTCTTTCTTGTATTTGTGTATGAAAGTACGACGTAAAGGCACTTGTATAACACATAATTATTTACTATTGCCCCTCTACAAGAGGCCTTTTCTCATCCTTCAGTTTCTAGTACTCCCTCAACTTACCAAATTTATTGTATATATACTAATATGTGTATATATTTCATTTCCTTACAGGAATATAAACTCTGAGGGCAGGGATTACTTCAAATCTTTGTATCCCCAATTTATTTGTACATATCTGTATCTTCAATGCCTAGAATTGTGACTGGAACATAGTAGGTGCTTAATAAATGCAGTTTGATTAATTGATTCATTTACTCTGTATTCTAGCTAAATTGACACACTTGTTTTCTCTAAAACCAGACATTGGATCAACCCTCTCTGCCTTTATACAGGATCTCTTTCTTATCTGAAATACACAATATCAAGGCTACTAATTTTATAATAAAGGAAACCGAGATCCAGAGAGGTTAATTGATTTGCTTAACATGGAACAGTAGCCCCTGACTCCTATCCCAATATACTCCAGATACATTGCTTTATGCACCATACTATATTGGTAACTCTTCCACAGGTTTAGGATAGTGAATAAGGTTTATTAAATGGACTAAAACTAAAACAAATTGCTCCTACTGCCTTCTTATCAGAAGAAAGTTTTTATTTAAAAAAGTTATAATACATAGTTTTCAGAAGGCTCACTTTTTATTTTGAAAACCTAGCTTTTTTTTCTTTCTTTCACAACTGATTGGCCCATTTAATATAACCAATGGTGTATTCAGCCAAGGGCATATACAATGGCCTTAGGCTTGAGAGGGGCATATTAATTAAAATTATTTTTCAGGATGTGTTCATAAATTCTTCTGAGTCGATTTGGAATTCCAAGAACAATGGCAATTATTGTTGTTGCTAAAATATGTTACAATTCTGACTATATTTCAATTTTATAACTGGATTAGCTCATTTTTAAAAATCCATTTCTCTATTACTCAGATTCTATTTATATGAGGAAGTCTTCTAATATGAAATTGGATAGTGTACAAGATGACTTTTCTTAATGAAGCAATTGAATACTTAAAATCATAAGTAAGCAGCATATTTTAAAATAGAACAAAAATATTAAAATAGTTGAAGTCTGGTATTGAACACCGTGGGAAATGATTGAAACTCTTTCCTTGTTAAAAAATGGTACAGATATTCATGTATCCAACGTGATTCTACTTGGAGATGAGGACGGTGGTACATTCACAAAATATCTCAACCCCCGTCTCAAGCAATATAACACTGTCAGTGGTCATAGGTTATATACCAATATACTGAGGTCTTTTCTTTCAATTGTGGACCAGTGGAAAAACAGTTATCCCCAATTCTGAATAGGTGGTCAATGTACCCCAATTTCAGAGAATATATTATATATATTATAATATATATATACCTATATATATATATTATAATGACATCCTGTTTTGTATGTGTACCTTTTCCTGAACAAATTCCCCTTGGATGACTTGCAGCTTTAATCCTTCTCAAACATATCTTGTAGTTATGACACATCATCAGAAGAATGATGACATTAAAAAATAAAGATTTTGGCTTCAGGATAAAGTTTGGAATCATTAAAAGCACTATGCAATTTACAAGAGAAAATTTCACCTGATCTCCTTTTTTTTTGCTTAATTCTGGACTCAGCTGATTACCCACAGAAAGGGCAGTCTAAAACAGTATAATACATACAAACACTCATGTATGATATAGGGATATGTCATAATCAGAATCAATAAAGATTATTAAATGCCTATTATGTACAAGGCATTGTATTAAGCACTATAGATACAAAGAAAGGGATAGACCAGTCTGCCCTCAAATAGCTCACAGCCTAATGGGGTAGACAAAATATTTTTGTCTGAGAAGAGAGCTGCATGATGCATTCTGCAGTCAGAATGGGAAATGACCTGTGGAGATACGAGTGTTTCAGAGTTTATTTCATCTTGTAGAATAGTAAGTCTCTAGAGACCATGAAGTTCAGAAAAGCATGATGTATAGGAATATATGCTTATTTCACTCAGACTTACTGTGTGACTATTAAAGTTAGACTTTAATAATAATGAATCTCATTTATAAAGTTCTTCAGGTGCTACAGTAGTATCCAGGAGTGGGGCCATCTGGAGAATGTTGCCATGTATGGGAAATCTACTTTCATTTGAAACCTGCATTGGACATATCCAAATATATTGAGACCAATCTTTCTAAATACTCAATATTTTTCTATTTCTTACACTTCCTTCCTCATTGTAGTCCAGTTGGTTATACCAGCTTTGTTTGCTTTGGTGCCATTTTTATTTCTTCTTGTAGCATATTAGAGACTGTGAAGTTAGATTCCAAATGATCTGCTGTCATGGTGGGAGAATGTTTTTTATGGAAATATTTACAGATCTTTTCCAATTTTTGTCTGTTTGTACTTTTTTTTCTATTCTGTTATTAAATCCTCTTGGAATGATTCTGCTTAATTGAATCTCTTACAAAACGTTATGTAACCTTTTTTTCTGCTCTGACTTTTATGACATGATATTGTTAATAATTTTTCAATTTCTTCCTCCACAAGATTTTATGAATACATTTATTTTAAACCAGTGTTGCCCTTGGATTCCATCTCTTATTTTGGCAGGAACATTGAGTATTTGTTGACTAGGTAATTTCTGTTTTTGATTTCTCTCTAGTGACAATTGATTAAACAAATTAAATTTCCATAGAAAATCATGAAAACTTGTGTTATATGTTCTTTTATCCATTTCTCATTTGGCTTACTTAGCTTGTTTAATAGTTCAGATTGGAGTCTCCTCAATTATCTGCATTTCTTTCATTTTTATTCTTTCATCTAGTTTTGTTTTGGTTTTTAGTTTTACCATAAGAAGTCAATGAGCTGAGTATATACAATTATTTGAAAACTACTCATTTATATTAGAATATGATATTACCTATGTGACTTTGCATAAGGTCACTTTACCTCCTTTCAGGTGACCTTTATCTTGAAGTCCCTGACAGTTAAAGACTGTTACAGTAGTAGAAAGAGTGCCAGATATTTAATAGAGAGACCTGGAATTTAATCCTACTTTTGACATTTACTAATTGTTTTACCTTGGTCAAATCGCTTAACTTCTTTACTCAATCTCTTATCTATAGTAACTATAATATTTTCTGTGCAAAGTTTTGCGAAACTGAAATGAGATGATATATTGTTCTATAAATATTAACCTTATGAAACAGCCATTATTGTCATATTTTCATGTAATTTGAAAGATCCTATAAGTTTTAATACAATTCACCTACCTTTTTATTATCTGTATCATTTTGTTGGAGATATGAGTTCATAGGGTAAATTGTTTTCACGGTAATTTGCAAATACTTACCATGAACACAGCTATTTGAATGACCAAGGGTTTCATAAAATTGTTTTCTTATTTATTTCCCTTTGCAAAACCAACTCCTCTAATTCCTTTATTTACATCTCGAAGAAAAATAAAACTATGGTCATCCTCCATCATCATCATCATCATCATCATCATCATCACCATCATCATCACCATCACCATCATCACCATCATCACCATCACCATCATCATCATCATCATCATCATCATCATCATCACCATCATCATCATCATCACCATCATCACCATCA
>JAQQSK010005165.1:0-26175 GCA_028658325.1 Potorous gilbertii
AGTTTGCCTATTTTTAAGGGTATTATTTTCTGCAACATTTTTTAGGTCTGTAGCAATCTGTTGACTTGCTTTTCATGATTTTCTTGCATTGCTCTCATTTCTCTTCCAAATTTTTCCTCCACCTCTCCTACTTGATTTTCAAAATCCTTTTTGAGCTCTTCCATGGTCTGAGACCATTACATATTTATTTTGGAGGTTTTGGAAACATTTATATTCTTTGAAAGTATATATTGTTCTTCCTCATCTGAAAGGATGGAAGAAAATACCTGTTCACCAAGAAAGTAACCTTCTGTAGTCTTATTTTTTTCCACTTTCTGGGCATTTTCCCAGCCAGTTATTTGACTTTTGAGTCCTTTGTCAAGAGTAGGGTACACTCTGGGGACCTGTAAGTTCTTACTTCCATCAAGGTGGAACAATCAAGGGAGAGGAGTTTACTCCTCTCCTGACCTGCGCACTAGTCTGGGAGCAACCAAAAATTTTTCTCTAAAGAATTTGTGAGTAGCAGAATTCCCTCTCCACAGTCATCTCTAGCTCTGCCATGCCAGTGCTTTTCCCCACTCCTGGTCAGTGCTTGTGGCTGAGATTCAGATCAGCTGCTCAATTCCCCCAGGCACTTTAGGCTGAAGGCTCCACTCCATAAATGGACACTGCTGCTGCCACTCACTGCTGCTACTGCTGCTGCACTGCCTGGGGCTGGGGCTAGGGGAGGACCCTGCTCCCTTGTCACCAAGGTGAAAAAGCTTTCTCACTGACCTTTGAAGCTGTCTTTAGCATTTGTAGGTTGAGGGATCTGAAAATTGCAGCTGCTGCTGGGGATTCTGCCCTGATGCCTATTCTGGTCCTGTTCCTCCCTGTGCCACAGTAGCCAAGGCTAGGCTGCGCTCTGCTCCATACCCTGTGTGATAGAGCTTTCCTATTGGTCTTCCAGGCTATCTTGGGCTGGAAATATCTTTCACTGTGTCATTCTGTGGCTTTTATGGGCTATGGGGGAAGAACTGGCGTATGTTCGTCTTTCTACTCTGCCATCTTGGTTCCACCCCAGAAATTACATATTTTCAAAATTTAACATATTTTATTCTGAATTTAAGAACTAAAACAAGCACTTCCATAACATAGTAGAATAGGGGGGAAATGATTGTACATGAAACTACAAATCTATTATGAATAACTTGCTGTTTATTCCTTTTACAAATATAATAAAGTTACCATGTAACTTTTTCCTTCCCTTCCTTACTCCCACCCTAGAAATGAATATCATTAGACACAAATCTGTATGTGTATATATGCATATGTTTTTATTTATACATACACATACAGACCTATGCACATATGTAAAATCATTCTATTTATACTATTTCTCACTTCTTTCTCTGAATAAAGATAGCATCTTCCTTCATATGTTCTTGGTAGCTAATTTGGGTTTTTATAATAATCAAAATGACTTAGTCACCCAAAGTTGTTCTTAAAAAAATATTACTATTATTATATACAACATTCTTTTGGTTCTTCTCATTTTGCTCTTCCAAAAAATGAAGAGATGCCAGAATATCACTGTTTTTCTAAGATGATCAGGCTCATCATTTCTTATGACACAAAAGTATTCTATTACAATCATATACCAAAACTTGTTCAACCATTCCCCAATTGATGGGCATCCCAGCAATTTCCAGTTCTTTGCTACCACCAAGAAAGATGATATAAATAATGTAAAACAAATAGGAAGGTGGTGGCGGGAGGAGGCGGGTGGGGAGGACGGAGTGTCAGGAAGTGAGAGGAGCTTGAGGGGGAGGCTACTGAGTCCTCAGTGGTGGCTCAGTGACTGGGGCCAAGAAATTCTATTTAAAATAACTATGAATCAATTGTATGCCTAGCTAGTAAACTATGAAGACATTTATGAGACTTATGAAGGGAAAAAACACCATACAATAGTTTAAGGAAATTCAAAACATTAAATAATTGGATAGATATTATTATATAGCTAGATATTGTTTTTATGGATGAGCCATGGCAATGTCTTTAGATTAATCTCTAGATTAATTTACAGATTTAGCAATATGTCAAACTACTAAAAGGTTAGTTTACTGGACTAACAAAACAATAATTTAGAAAATTCAAATGGAGAAACAAAAATTCAATAATTTCAAAGGCAATAAGGAAGAAAGTAAGAATGAACAGGGTCTAGTACTATTATAGCTCAAACTACCTTATGAGGCAATGATCCTCACAAACATTGGGGAATAATTTAAAGAAACTGTGAGTTGAGCTACAGAAGGAATTATGTTAGGAATAACCAAAAGGAATTTCAATATAATAGTTTGATTTTTAATCAGGAACCCAAATTTCTGAAGGAAGGACTCACTATTCAGCAAGAATTAGTGAGAAAAGTAGTTTGAATGCATGACCTTAAACTCAGCTATGCCAATGCTAAGCAACATCTTAAAAAGATCAGAACAATAGGGAAAGGTCTTGTACACATATAAAAACATTTATAGCATCACTTTTTGTGGTGGCAAAAGGAAAGAAAAGAAAAAGACAACTGAGAAGTTGTGCAAAACTGAGGAATGAATGAATAAGTTGTGAAATATAATCAAATGAGATAGTATCTGTAAAGCATTTTGCACAATATCTGGCACCTAGTAGGCACTATATAAATGTGAAATATTGCTATTTTAATTATTATTACAATATGATGGAAAAAATCTTCTATACTAAAAGAGGAAATATGCAATTGCAAAGAAACATGGACTTACATAAACTGATGCAGAATAAAGTTAGAAAAATCAGAAGCTCTTGTACAGCAATATTGGTACTATAACAATGAATAATTTAGAAGATTTTTACAAACAGGTGATTGAAGTTAGTAGAACCAGGAAAATATTTTACACAATAATGACAATCCTGTAAAGATAAAGAACTTTGAAAACTATAAGACCTATGATCAATACAGTGATGATCCATGATTCTAAAGGACGAAGGACATAGTATGCTATTCATATTCTGTCAGAAGGCTGATGTATTTGGGTTGCAAATGAGATGTGTGTGTGTGTATGTATTTGTATGTTGCCAGTGAGGAAATTTGTTTGCCTTTTTTATTATGGTGTGGGGTGTGGCAAGCAACAAATAAGCTTCTCTTAGTTAGAATAATTACAAAAACAGATACACATAGAGTACTACAGTTGCCTGCACTGTCAGCTGAGGTCACTATACTATTAAGTTTGCTCTATTGTTTTACTTTATAGAATAAGAGTAATCCATAAATGGTCCCAATGTGAAAATACTTATTTTTAAAATAAAAACAATCTAGTAAATAAAATTAGATTCATATCAACATCTCATCATAACAATTATTAATGCACATGCAACTGGAATATCACAATATTTGAAAAAGTGAAGAGAATGGAAGAAGGTATCTGGAACAATTATAAAATACAGAAAGAAATCTTAATCAAAGAAGGGATACAGATAAACATAAAATACTAAATTGATAATTTAGGTTACCGTACATGAAATTAACAAGTTTATGCATAAACAAAACCAAAATATTCAAGTAGAATAAAAAGAGATACAGTTCCTTTAGGAAAAAATTTTCATAGCAAATATCTCCACTGAAGGCCTGACAGTGAATTGATACCAACATGTAAGAAGATCCATTCCCTAATAGATGAGTAAGCAAAGTATACAAAGTATAAAAAATAGGTCATTCTTTTTATAGAAGAAATGTAAATTATCAACAATGTAAAAGAATACTCTAAATTATGAGTAATAAGATGCAAAATCATAATTAATTAGTAACAAGATGCAAAAAAGATTAAAATAACTTTTGGATTTTATGAGCAGTAGATCAATATAGAGGGCAAAAATATATAATGTCTAAATGGGCTACATGAAGACCAGCAAAGTAATACGATATTAGTAGAGCTATGAATTAGTCCAACTGGAATATAATTTGGAATTGCACTCAGAAAGTCATTAAACTGTATATACTTTTTGATCCAGAAATAATCATTCCTAGAGATGAACTTCAAAGAAGTCAAAGTCAGGAGGAAAGTTTCCACAGTTCACAAAAATATTATAGCAGTACATTTTATGGTAACAAAAAACTAGAAGCCAATAGTATATGAATGTGAGAGAATATTATTGTGCCATTAAAATTAATAAAAGGAAAAGAGAGAAAACATATATGAACTGATAGAAAGCAATATAGCCACAAGCAAGAGACTAATTTTCACAATAGCCAGAATAAAATAAAGGCAAACAATTTGAAGAACCTTGAACTCTGATCAAGCAGTGACTGACTATAAGAGTTGATGGGTAAGTACACTTCCTTCCACTTAGCAATGAAATAATGTAGTAGGGGAATAGAATAAAGATCTCATAGTCGGATACAGCCAATATATTGATTTTTTTTTTGCTTAATTGTATTTCTCTGTTACATGGGAGTGCAATGACTTCACTAAGTCATTGAGCATGAAAATAAAAGTTTTTTTAAATGAGAATCAATTAAATTATTTCGAAAAGAATTTCATAGAGATGCCTAAAAATGCTAAAGAGTCTGGATCCCTACTTCATATAGAACACTTTGTCAGATCCTTCACCAAAAGAAGTATTTAGCACCCTTTATCACTGATAGCCATTCCCTCAGAATTTCAACAAGTATCATGACGCTCACTTAGAAAATAAATATTTTAGGCAGCACTGCATCAATGGAACATTTGAAATCCTTTGCAACAATATGAATATAGTGCAGTTACATTGAGGTATAAATCAGAAGGCATCTGGGAAAATCCAAAAACATAGGAGGTAAAATATTCTATCACATTTTCCCATGATGGAGATCCAAGAAACATGGGAATAAAATGGAATGGGAAGATAGTTTAGAAGTCTTTAAAAAAAAGGCAATTGCATGAAATTTTCAATTCTTTGTTATAGTCAAGTAATATGAGGCAAATAGGCTATTTGGATAGCACAGTAAGTGCTCTGGATCTAGACTTGAAAGAATTTAACTCTTTCTCAGAGATTTATTAGATATTTGACCTTGGACAAGTTAATTAAACTTTGCTTGCTTCAGTTTCCTTAAGTGCCAAATGGGGATAATAGTGCCTATTTCTCACCATTGCTGTCAGAATCAAATGAGATATTCCCAAAGTGTTTTGCAAGCCTTAATGGACTATGCAAATTCTTGCTAGTGGAGGAGTGTAGTGCCAATGCCATATTCACAGCATCTACAGCAGCCATGGAACAATTCTGAATCATGAAATAACAACAGACTCTCCTCATGGAAGACAGAACTAAAACATTTGTTCAAACACCAGAAAGCCAAATCCATCATAGCAACAAAGAAATTCATACACAATAACAATGAGGAGAAAAACATCATCCCTGAATCTCACTTCTATTAGGCTTCCCACAAACCAGCTCCCTTAAACCAATCACAAACAAGCTTTCTCATTCACCTTTGCCAGCTCTAATTGCCAAGTTCCTCTCAGCTCTGCTCTCGCTCCAACTCTTCCTGTTCCACTCTTCCTGCTCCACCCCTTCCTATTCCATGTGACTTAGACTCATGTGACTCAGGCTTCCATGTGATTTAAACAGGTCACATGGGCTTATTAATGCACGGGAAAGATCCCATTAAGAAGCAAAATTATATTAGTAAGTAAAATGAATTATCGATACAAGGAGGAGAAGATATGATGACTGTTATATTTATCATGGTGGGGGGAACCCAACTTTTGACCAGCTACCATGGTCCAATGTATAATATCAAGAATTTTTTTAAATAATATTCAACATCCTTTTTTATGGTTCAACTGGAAGCAACTTAAAAATTCCCTAGGCACCCTAGAAATGTATATTACATTTGTCTGGCTAAAATATTATTTCTTATCTCCCTCCCTCCCCCAAAAAAGAGACCCTTTGAAAAATACTTCCTTCTGATTCTATTGTTATAGTCAGGGCTTTCTAAATGGATGTGATCTTATCCATTTTTTAAAGGGACACAACAGATAAATATCCTTTCTCATGAACTAAGGCTAGCCTTAAAGATTCATTATGGCAAAAGGTGGGGGAGGATGAAGAAATAGAATAGTGAGCCTTCTTCAGCTATTCCTTACTCTCTAAGAACTCAGAGTTTTTTTTAAACTTTTCTAGCATGACTTATTGTTCGCTCTTTGAACAAAGTGTTATTTTTCCAAATGAGTGCTTTCATGCTTTTGTCTCAATCAGCTAAGGAGCTACTTGCTCCTCATCTCTGGAGCTGGCAGATGCACTACTGTTACAAATGGATGGTGGGCTCTGGCTTCCAAACCATGCTCTGAAAGAGAACACATCTATTTTATCAATGGCTATCTTTGCTCCTATATGGTGGGCTGGGAGATCTTTGCTAAGTGTGCTGAGAACTGAGTTTTACCGTGATGAAATGGAAAACCTAATATCGCCTATCAGTCTCAGAGGAGAGCCCGTCACCAATGCTTTACTAATAATGAACAGTTTTTATAACTTTCCTAAAATCTATGAAACCAAAAGCAGCTGTATTTTTCTTAACTACTTGAATGAATGTTTGATGTAATAGTTGACAAGCTAAAATAGACATGAAATGACATCTGCGCGTCATCTTACAAAATTCAATCAAGTAACTAATTTTATTAACTGTTTTCAGTTATTTGCTGGTTTCCTGTACAGAATTATTCATTTCTATGGTTTTTCCATATTTTAAAAGTTCTTTCCTCCAAACACCATAAAGTAGGTAATAAACTATTACCATCCTCAGTTTACAAATGAAGATACTGAAACTCAGAGACATAAAGTGATTTACCCAAAGTCAAACTTCCATGAAGTCCCTTAGGAATAGGAATGGATCCTACGACTTCTAATTCTAAGTCACTTCAATACTTTGCTCCGTTTACTGACTGTCCTCTGAGTGGCCTCTAATGACTAGACTTTTTTTCTTTTGATGTTTGGGAGAAGACTAGGTTGGAAACCCCCTCAAAAACAAATGGAAAGGGGTACTTTGACATAGGGTCAACAGAGCTTTGAATGTCCCTTAGTGCGCACAAAGTATTTACTCACAAATCTTTAGGTATGGTGAATATGCGACTCAAAAAAAAGAACAAATAAGAAAAACCAAAAATAGATTAACTCCACAAATTATAGAGATTTTGTGTATTGCACATGTAAAAGTATTCCAAATATGTTTTTTCCCTTAGCAGCAACACTGAACTATTCTAGTAAGAGAATAATGAAAGGCCCCATGGTTAAAAATAAAAGGAAGAGTAACCACTTTCACAGTTCCTTAGCTTCTTTTATGAAATCTTCATGGGTTTTTGAAAATTATGCTCCTGGGCACAGAGGCTGAGTTTTTAGAATTCACCTCTGTTCACAATTCACCTAATATAATGAGGGATCACATCCTTTCCATCATTTAAGTGGCAAAATATCTGCTAAAGAAGTATTCAAGCAAATACAGTATTTTAGACATTCCTTCATTTAGCACCAACTTTGAGCCCTTCTGAGGACTTCTAGGTAGGGCATTGGAGGAGCTTGGATCTCTTTATCTCATCTAGGCTGAAAGTGCAACAGTTTCTCATGGTCCTGATCTCCCTGCTAATCAGCATGGGTTATTTGAACTTATCATTTCTGCTCTGGGGTGGAACACCTCCTTAGGCATCCTAGTGACCCTCTGCTCTCAAGGGACTCACAATATTGGTGCCAGACTTATTGGAGAAAACCAAGAAGCTTAGAATAAAGCAGTTCAGAACTCCTGAGCTCAAGTAATCCACCAGCCTCAGCCCAGCCCCACTCCACAACCTATAGGAAGAAAAATAGTCATGGCCACCACACCCAGCTTAGAGTTTCAAAAGATGAAACTGACTGGAGGAAATCTGAAGTATTGGAAATGGTATGAACAGAGTGGTACCATGGAAAACCAGAAGAAGTAGGAGCAATTCAGTGTCATAAAGCTGGAAAAATAAATTGTGCCTGTATCTAGAAGGAAAAAAAAAAGGTCCACTTAAGAATTCAGAATCATACTAAGATAACTTGAGTTATACAACAAAATATGAAAGCTATAATAAGGTCAGGATTATGGGCTAGTTTGTAAATAGAAGACAATTCAACCTACAAATATTGGCTTCCTCAATAATAACTTTATGCTGAATGCCAGTCTAGAGCTTGTCTTCAGAAGAGAGTGAATTTGGGGACAGAAAACTTGAACCCAATCCAAATTCTGCCATTTACAATCTGTATGACCTATGTGGGACCCATTTCCTTATATGAAAACTAGTAAGAAGGCCAGAGATGCCTCTAAGGTTCTTCATAAATTTCATAGATCTTTTTTCTATTTTTTGTCTTTTCCTATTTCTCATATATGGATATAAATCTACATAGGTCTGGTAACCTTCAGGGTGGCTTTGAATACCCATTTACAATTTCCTTCTCACTATAAAGTCATCCAGTCATTGTGGTTGTGATTTAAAATGTATGTGAAAGCATAACAGAGTACCTGTGACCCCAGAAATAGTTGGTCATACTTGGATGAAAGGCAGTAGAAAAACTCTGGAAAAGAGGTCTAGGAGTTATAAGTTCTCCCTTCTGCTCAGGCAAATCATTTCACTTTCCTGGGTCTTAGTTTCCTCATTTCCCAAATAGCTTCAGACTCTGACATCCAATGACTCCACCGTGTTGCCTCATGATGTACTTTATAATGAGTGGTTTTCATAAATTCTGTTTCAAGTTTAACAATTCTGTCCCAAGGCTGAGATATGATGTTGGACAACAGTAACGATAATGTAAAAGGTTAATAAATTTCTCTGTTTACAAATCTGAAGCTTCTACTTTTTAACGTTAAGCTCACTCTTCCGGCCAGCAGTGTCAGTGTATAAATGAGGATTACTATCTGGTTTTTTTTAACATGTTCATAATTCATAGTTGCCAATAAGGGATTTCAGTTCTCCAGGGACACTATCAGAAAGAGACTAACTAAACAGTACAGAACAGAAGCAGGGGTCTCCAATCCATAATCAAATATCTAGATTGATTGTGTCACTTGCACTTGTATTGATTTCAATTGGAGTAACTCACCCAAGGGAATAATAAAAATGTGGAATAAAACTGATTTATGAGAACAAAATAAATCCTTTTGTGAGTGGTAATGAATTGGTACTATTTAACCCTTTCAATCACAGAGTGAAAAAACTATTTATTTTTTGAGATTGCTGAGCTAGCTAAAAGAAGTCATATCAAAAATGCCAATAACTGTCAAATGTCATTACACTAAGTTGTAATGCTGGAGAAAGAATGACACTCTGAACTTGATGTAAGTCATCACTTGGCATGGAACATACTTTTAGCTTTCCTGGTCAGGCATCTATGTGTCATCACAAATGATGGACTTCTACAACCAAAGGACTGTGGAATCACTCAATAAACGTTTATTGTACTTATTTACATGATTTACAAGACAGTTGAGAAACAAGAACAAAGTTCAGTTGTTCAGTTTTCATTTCATTCCATTTTTTAGAGCTAAAAACCGGTACTTTTTGATTAAACATAGTTCAATCAGAAGCTTTGCCTATTTGGGTAACTGATTTTAACAACAATTTAATATTGTTGGATTCTATTCCAACAATAACTGTCATAGCATTTGACTAAATAAGTTAAGGGATGTTTAGAAGGTTAGAGCTGTTTAACATGATTTAAAAAAACTGGTTATTTAAATTCAGTCAACTGACCAATCCATTTAATGAAAAAAGGAAAACTAATCGTCAGTTTCCTTGTAATCTTGTGCCTCACTCCCTAAAAATTTAGATATCATTTCTTGTTACTTTCTGCATGGGAATACTAAAATCTGCTCATCTATAACTGCATATATCTGAAACTAATACTGCAAATGGACAACGAGCAGGTGACAGAATTGAATTGGAGGAAAGCAGGCAAGATTGTCTTTGGAAAACTGCACTTTTTAAAGGACCACAAACTTCTCCTTGAAACAAATGGTCATTGTTTAGTGTCATTTTATTTTGTTTTGTTTTTAATATTACCATTACTGGAAATTGATTGTATATGACTGCAAGTCATGTAATACTATGATCTCCAAATGAATTGAAGTTGAAGATCATCCAAAGGGTAAGGGAAAGGCATATGGTGGGTATGCTCAGGTTGAATGCTCATTATGAATGATCATAAAAAAGAAAGTGCACAGAAAGGCTGTAAAGGGGGGGAAATGTATGTGAGAAAAAAATGGGCCAGTCATTAGCAAGATAATTGGTAGCTCATATACTCCATCAGCATCTACTCAATATCAACAGAATATAAGAAAGGTGCTCAGGATATTGGTAGAAATTAGTGTCTCCAACATCTGGGATTTCACTGACAAAAAATCATATAGGGTGGGAAGGCATAGATGGATTACAATATGTATAATTGGAGGGAATATCGATTAATGAGATCACAGATCAATGGGAGCACTAAAGAGAATTAACTTTTGCTTGAATTCTTTTTCTACTTTTCAACTAATTATAGTGGTATTATATAGACATGGCCCATGTTTACAGTTCTTGAGCTACAAGGGCAGAATCATGGAGTATTTAAAATCTGAATATATTTATATTTTTTAAAATTTTATAATGGGAAGGTGGGAGAAGTTGGCCAATTAGGATCCAATGCCTCAGGTATGTGAAATATGCTATGCCTGATACCTACCCATGTGACATATCAGTGAACTAGCTTCTGGAATTGTGTGAGAGAGGGACTATTTCCCTCCTTGCTTCAAAAAATTTCCTATGATTCCTTCCTATCAGCTTACTGCATAATGATGAAATATCTTTTAATTACCACTGAGACAAACCTCTGAATGCGTACAAAAAGTAGAAATACATGAAGACACTTGGATTCCCTCTCCCTTTTCTTTCTCTCCTCCCTCCAACTCCAAACAGTAAAGTAGGAGAAAAATAACTGCTATGGATGTCTAAGAAAGGGAAGAGATGTTGGTAGCAGCTTATCTCTTCTGCCTTAACTTCCAACTGGATCATCATATGGCCAAGGATTCAGAGTACTGCTGTTTCATTTTGTTTCTTTGGGTCTATTCTTTCCTGATCATAGATAAATGAGCATGAGAGGAAGCATATGATCTTGTAAGCTTCTAAAGGTTGAAAGAGCCATCAAAGATCCTCTCAGAAAGTGGAACCAGTGAGCAATAGCAAACACTATACTACACCTAGAGTGAACTTGAAAAGGACTCCCCAAACGAAGAAAGGACTTTCTGAGCCAGAAGTATCCTTCTACATATTTTGTTAGGGAAGGGGAAATACTATGGTACCTCTTTAAGTTTGCATCCATTATCCCCCAAGGACTGAGTGGATATATAAAATAGAATGAACCCCTAGTTTCAGGGGTGCTTGATAAGTAAATATTTCTTTGTAAAAATTAGTTGATTTTAATTGGTTAATTGACAATGGATGGTCATCTACTGGCTACATTATATTAGGGAGAATGTGCAGATAGATGTTTGTGAATAATAGCAAAAGAAAAAATCCTCCAAGACCCGCAGGGTTGGTTTACCGCTAGAACCCTGATGAAAAAAGTAGCAGCCAATTTCTGTGGATCCTAACTACCTATGGAGTAGGGTTTGGGACGGTGACCCAGAGCCAATGCTACACAAACAAGTTTTTTGGTAGTGAGTTCTGTCTAGTGCCCTTTTCATAAAACCATTCTGGGTTCCATTGTGGTCTAAGAAATGTTTTAAGCTTTTTTTTTTTTTAGTTTTCCAAATACAAATTATTTACCCATTCATTGACAAATATTTACTAAGCTCCTTCAATTTCACCCCCATCTCACCTAAGAATTTGATGGAGACAACCTAGTACTCTAAAACCAACACTCTTTGCAATATCAACATTTCCATCAAAGGGTGCACAGCTATCATCTTCGAATGCAAATTCTGTGTGAATGTAGCACTCCTACAGGTGCTATAGCCACATCTATTGATGAGTCAGAAAAAAAAGCTCTTGTCACTAAAGTCTTTGTCACTGTCAAATGGTTTAACAGTAGGAAATGATGTCATTTTATGCATAAAAATGACAATAAAAAGTCACAAAGAGTGTTTTGTCATCTTTGAATCTGAAACTTTCCAGATAAATTGTCTGCCACATTAGAAATTGACCTCCTTGAGGGCAAGGGGTGACTTATTTTTCAGTTTGTATCTTAATCACTTATCAAAGTACTTTTCATACAATAAGTGTTTAATAAATGCTTCATTCATTAAGGCCTCCTGCTAGGTTCAGAAGTTAATAATACAGATAAAAAAAAGCACTATTCTTACCCTCAAGAAGCTTACAAACTAGCCCTGAAGATAAAACATATACCCAAATAACTGTGATACAAAGGAGAATATGATCATTGCCAAGCCACTTGGTAGGGGCTGGCCACTAGATATCAGTGAAGGGATATGAGATCAACTCTATCTGTTATGCTTGTACTTGTCATGATGTTTAATGAGAGTATATGAAAGTAACTTTATTTATATCCGCCAGCATAAAAAAGCTTTTTAAAAAATTAATACATTTTACTATTTACAAGGAAACGTAATTTAATTCAGTTCGATGGGTCCATAATCATTATAGAGCAGCATCATTTTTTTTAGTATGATAACTTTTTCACACATGCCGTAAATGATAAATCATAAAATGAGAAGCAGAGAGTACCCAAAGCACAGAGATAACAAGAAATATGACCATAAAGGAATAAATTATGACCAAAAAACTGAAACTGAATCACTCTGTGTGTAAGGGATTATGGTCCTACTAGGGGGCATGCATATGATAATCAACTACATTGGCAGTTGGTTAAACACCAAAATAAAAGAGAGACTAGAGCCTTTTGAATACCAGACATAGTGAATGGGGTCTATGATTCACATTTCGCACTGAGATTTCGATGATTTTCAATTCTGTTGTCTGTAGATTCTTTTACTGATCCCATGCATGGTAGAATAGTTTATTTATATTGTTACTACTTTTATTCTGTCTATTGCTATCTCACAGTTATAGAACATCAATTTACAAATTATTTCCCCTATAGCTCCATGAAGGATGCACTCTAGATAGTAGTTTTCCTATTTTTTACATATGAGGAAAATGAAATTCAGAGAAGAGAGGTGATTTATCTGACGTTAGACAGCTAAAGAGTAACAAAGCTGAGGCTCAGGTCTAACACTTCTAACTCCAATTATAGTATTCTTTCTATGATATTCTAATGTAAAATATAAGGTTTATTTTTACACAGTAGCAGCTACAAAATTGACTTATCTTTTTCTCCGATTTGAATAGTTATTGCGCATTTATGAATGAAGATGTTTAACTGAGTGAGGAGGTGAATTACTATGGGGTAAAATGACTTTCCTAAATAAAGTCTATTAGACCATCGTGTTGGTGAGGAAAATTATCTTCATGCCATCATCCAGAGGCAGTAGTTATCTAAAGGAGGGATTTTGAGAAGCAAGACTTGCGTATCATTGAAACAAGTGAATAAAAATATTAATGACAATGATAGGTTATTAATAAATAAGGGGAGAGGTAGAAGATGATATCATTGTGTTATTCATACCTAATACTAGAAATCAAATCATATTATAATTAATGTCCTTACAACTAAAAATCTACCTTCTTAATGCACACAGAATTATGTAATTCACATAATACCTTTCAAAATGAAATATAACTTATTTTAGATTATCTGATAATTTGTATCATCCATGTCACTATTCTTCTTTATTAGCAGAGCTATTTGAAAAATTACTGTATGTGAATGAAATTCAGTGTTTGTAATTTAAAATACTAAGGACCATGGTGATAGTTAACATTTAGATAAAATTTTTGAGTTTAAAATGCATTTTCCTCCCCCAAAAATCACTGAGCTGGGTTGTATTAATATCAACCACTTTATAGATATGAAATGATTAAGTGATTTACCTAAGGACACAGAATTAATTTTAAAAAAAGGCAGGAGAAAGTGCAGAGGCTCAAATCTGGGACTTCTAAGTCTTGCCTTTTTTCCCCACTTACTACAATGAATACTAAAACTCTTGTATACCATATAGCTTCTCACAGGAAAATTAAAATCTAGTATTCTCTCATGTATATTTGAGTTAAATTCACTTATTCAATGAGTAGCATGACATTTCATCCCATAGTTGATAATATTCTATTATCATGTCATCTCTTTGATGGCTGCAACGTCAGAGAGTATACATTGGTTCACTATGTCAAGAACATGGTCAATTAGACATCAGATACAAATTCAAAAACTCAGCATAAGTGTGGTTAACAAATGATTTCTTAAATAAGTTTGACAAATTAATGTTGAATTATTTTTTAAAAGAAAAGACTGTGCAAATTACATATTTCTATAGTTAGTTTTATTGGTCATAGAACAGGATACAATCAATAGAAGCCAACATAATATCTGCATGTGCTCTATAGTAACTTGGAAAACACTTCCATTGTATACTTCCAACCATCACACACTAATGAATTTGATATCCTTATGAAAATCTTTTTTTCAAAGATTAAAATAAATTCTATTTAATATTTGAATAAGATAAAACTAATTGAGTTTAAAACAACTTTAGCTTCCTTTCGATTCTGGGGAAAATTAATTCTTTGAAAAAGTGGGGAGAGAAGCTCTCTCCATTCTTTTGTTATGCATTCCCTTATTAATGATGGATTTGGAATACCCCTTTCACATATGCCCTTACCTGTTCCACCCACGAAAAATGACCAGTCCTCCCAGGAGAATGAGGATGAAACAGCTAAAGGAGAAAGTGACAACGCATATGACTTTTTAATAGGCAGCCTTTTGTAATGGCAATCAAATTAGGATCTCGTGCTATTTTTGTTTTACTAAACATGCCTCTGATTGAATAATGTGATGAGGGAGGATCTTTCCCAACCATTGATGGGCCTGCCCATTGTGGGAAGCTTCATTAGGGTAGTTATTTTGCAGGAGGGTACCAAATACCTTTGTTTTTTCTATTGAGGCACTGGGTCAGAGGGTTATCCCCACTAACTCTAAAAAGTGTATAAATACTCTAAGGGTGAGGTTTTAGTTTGGAGCCTTCATTTTTGGTAGAAGTTCTGTGTGCCCCCTTCCCCACTCTCCTCTGCGCCCTGGCTTTTTTGAAAAGTCAGAAGTTGATGCTTCTCTCTATGGTAACTGTGTACGTATATAATGGTCAGATATTTTGGAAGTATGTTGACTTTAGATTTCTCTGTATTTTCTCCAAAATTTTGATTTTCTCTGATCCCTGTGCTTGATAAAAGTGTTGGTTAACCCCTTGAAAGTTGCTTTCCATTTATGAATGCAGATCTAAGAACCTATGATAGCAGGTCCCCTTGTGTATGTTGGGGTGCTTACTGATACACCTAAAAAACTTAAAAGATTGTCTTTTTTTCATAATTTTATTTTAATTACAAGGAAGTGCATCTGATTTAAGTGATTAAGATGAACAGTTGGGTGAATCAAAGAGAAGAATTCTTTTATAATGTAAAAATCACAGTATCCTGCAACATACATTCCAGAGAGCAGGTCATCACTGAATATTTTTGCATGAATGTTTTTCCTACATATAAATGTGAACATTCAAACATATTCTTTAAGAGTGAGGCAACTAGATCCCTAGTGTCAGAACTCTTATCACATCATAGAGAAATATATTCAAATTGCTTTAGAAGAAACTACCTCTGATTTTCAAATCATTCCCTTTTTCAAACTTGCCCATTCTGTCTAGGGGACCCTCATCTTTCCGGGTACCCAGGTTTGTAACTTTGGTGTTCATCCTCAAATCCTCCCCTTCACATACTGTTGCCAGATCTTACTGTTTTTACTTTCATAGCATCTTTCCTACTCGGCCCTTTATCTCTATTTGCATGGTTAGCCACTTTCTCAGTTCAGGACACCATCCTCTTTCATGTGAACTATTGCAATAGCCTTTTAATTAGTCTCTGCCTCATTTCTCACACAACTGTAACCTGTTCTCTATCAAACAGACAAAGCAAACTACCTAAAGCATAGTTCAAATCATGTTAACACTACCACCACCATCCCACCCTCAATAAACTTCGGTGGCTCCCTCTTACCTCCAGAATCAAACACAAAGTTCTCCATGAGGACTTTTAATAAATAATTTTATAAATAATCTATAAATGTTTGTTGATTGAATGACTGATTACCCCATTGACTGATATATACCACACTCTTCAGTGCAATAACCACGTTACAAGCTGTACTGTATCACCAAAACAATTTCCCCATTGGCAGATTTTCCCAGAGGGCAGTATGTCAGATATACTGCCCTGCTCACTAGCACAGCTCTGAAAGTGCACATTTTCTTTGACACTAAAATACAGGCACTGGGGACTATAAAACAAAGCTGTCCTTTTTCTTAGAGTGTTAGCCTTCTTGTAAGCTCTGTGGAAGACTGAGGTATGATTACACACAATTTTCTTTACCTACCCATGAAAACAAATGCCTCTATATCTCTTTCCCCTTGTAATTTTTATGAAACACAGTTTACTCAGCAAGGAAGGGCACTCAGTGAATCAGATTATGTGCTCAGGTCCCTGAATTTTTCTAGGTAACCTTGAGAAATTGACTACATTTCCAAGGCCCTTAGAGATTTTAAAATTGAATAGCATTTGGATACACTGACTTTGTAAAGCACTCTTATTGGTCACTAGCAAAGTGCATGGAACGACTCTCTTTGCTTGGCGGGGGTAGGGAAAGGAGGGGAGGTGGAAAGAGGTTGACATTTTAAGGTAGTTTCTGAAGTCTGCACTCAGTCATTTTAAGTTTTTGCAGTTTAAAATTCTAAAAGTTCCTTTGAAATTATTAACTAATATGATTATTTCATTTATTATGGTTGAGGGTTGAGAGACAAGGGCAATCTGTGAACATATGGAATACTGTGTGCCTTTCGTAGCTGCTTTTGCTGAGTGAGAGATCAGTTTCAATTACAACAAGGAAATTATCTTAAATAAAAGTGTTACTCAAAAGGAGAGATTATCCAATCACATACATTTATATAAGTAATAAAATCAGCTAATTCTAACAATTTCCTTTATTTCTTAGATCACTGGGAATTTTTTTGCCTGGGTTTTCATAGTTGCTTTAATCTTAAAAACTATAAAGGCTTTTCCCCCTCCAATCAAACCAAACATTTTTTAAAATACAGGAAAGCCCATAACTCATGACCAGTGCTTATTCTATGACAACTTTATTCCTCTCTTCCCAGTAGAACCCTGAAGATATTTCCAAAGAAGTAAACCACCTCTGACCCATTTCTCCTCCTTCTTCCAAGTTCCAAGGAATAAGTATTTGTGGAGATCAATAAATAACATGATTGACTGTAACCAATCTGAATTTGAGTTACCAATCTACTTTCCACCAAAGTGGCACTTCTGATTGATGATATTAAGAGGTCATTTTCATTCATCTACTTCTTTCAAGAGGCCATGCTCTCCTTTTCTCTGTCAATTTTTTTTCTTTGCCAGAACACAAAATTGGGGGTTAGGAGTAAAAGATATTTGGGATTGAAAACTAAACTACAAAATAATTTTCAATATTAGGTAAAAGTTGCCAGTATAAAGTAAAGGCAGAAATTAATGATCCCTGGTATTTTGTCTTAGAATCCCATGTAAAATATAATCTGTCAGTCTCTCAAATGATGATCACTATGCCCCAATACATTCCAAAGGCAAAGGAAAAGACCATTGGTTGTATGCATGCACGTGTACGTACACGTGCGCACACACACACACACTCACATGCAATAGTTGCCTTTAAAATATATAGTATTTATACCATAAGACATGTAGATATGAAGAATAAAACTCACTAAATCTTTACATTATATGATATTCAGGTTATCTCTTGTTATATGACCTCTTTACAAATTTATATTGATAATTTGTATATTAGCATATAATGTCATTTCACACTTTAAAATTTCATCTATCAATAAAGTGACCAATAGTCTTACTAGAATGCCAAAAGAAATTAATTATTCAAACTCGGAGTTCTTAATGGCCCTCATAGGATATCAGGTATATTTCTACCAATTTTTGTTTAAGTTGACCTGATTTAATTTTTTTTCCTGTCATGAATTCAACATGTCTCAAACACAAGCCATCAGTGGACTTGTAAGTAAAAAAGTATAATTAAATTATAGATGTTCTTGGGAAAGAGCAATCACTCTAATTGTTATGAAGTGATCTTTGGGAGTAAACCATTCACCTGCTCAAGGTGAATGACGTCTCTCAGTACACAAGAGAGTCTTTTAGGAAATCGCTTCTTCTAGGTCAATAAATGGCACTTGAATCCCACAGAAAAACTAATTTATAGCATATGTTGCTCATAATTGAAAATGGGGTTGAAGTCAGGTGGGATCCCACACAATTTCAGACATAGTACTTCCATTTTCTGGTCAGCATAAAGAAAAATATATACATATATATGTATGTGCATGTATGTCATAAATATACACATATGAAGCATACACTCATACGTACAGTCAATATGTGTTTATATATACATGTATATACATATATATACTTACATACACAGACATAAATAAAGGGGAGGAGAGAAGTAAGCAGTATGTCAGGAAAAGAGTCTAATCAACACATTGCTTTACACATAATAGTAACTCAGTAGATATTGTTTAATTAAATCCAACAATTCTACCCTCACACTTTGCTTTGCTTCTTTTAGTTTCTCCATTCTTATTTTATTACACATCATTCTTTCTCTCATGTAAATCATACTTCAAGACAATTCCATCAAACAACTGTCCCTAATTAATCCCAGAAAGTTGACTCAGTTTACCACATATATTCTTGTGATTGTTGTACAGATAGGTTTATCTGTCTTATCTTCCTTATTAGATTAGTAACTTTGTGAGGCCAAAGACTAGGTCTAATCTTAAATGTCATGTTAGAAATTCTACGTATAGCAATGTATACACTAATTGCCATGTTGGCAATTTGAGGGTAAACTAAGAAAAAGTGAAATATATGGTTTATATGTTCATTATCACTTTACATGATAAACTTTAAGGTTTTCATGAAAGACTACCAAAAAATGCAATGACTGACAAAGATTGATACTGCCTCTAGAAAGCAGAAGAGATGGGATCTCATCAACAGGATTTAAATATTCAGATGTAAATATTTCACAAAACGGATCATGATGGTAAACTTAACAAACCAGTGTCCCAGAGCAATGCCCTAAGAAGTCATCCAGCTTTGATACCTATATACCTTATCTTTTCTTATTGTTTGCTTCCAAAAAAGCACAAATAATTTCTGAATACTTTTAATTACTCTAGTGGACTTTCCCTCTAAAACTTGGTTCTTATGAAATTAAGGATCCATCCACAATGATTGCCTAGCATCTGGCTAAGCACTTCCCATGGCTGGATTCCTCCATCTTATAAATTCTAGCCACCAGTCTTTAGCAGACATCACAGTAAAGGATGAAATACCGTTCTTCATTATGTCAAGGAAATAACCAATTAGCCATCAGACAATTCAATAAGCTTTGTGTAAATCTAGTGAAGAGATGATGTCTTAAATAAGTTTGATGAATTAATGTTTAATTCCTTTCTTGTAGATCACCCCGGGCTTCACAACGGTCAGTATAAATGTGACGGGGTTAGTGACATGTGGGACGATGAAACAACATTTGAGGACACTTAACAAGGAAAACTTTCAGCAACAGTGAACAAATGGCATGGATTTTCTAGGATCCACCCTCAAGATGATCTTTCCTCTCCATATAACCCCAACACCCCCAACGTCTGAGTTGAATTCATACCGGCAAAACTCTTTAACTCAAATCTTGTAATTGCTTCCAATTTGCCTGTTTTGCTTTTGGCAATTAGCAAACTGAAATGTTATCATGAAGGAGTTCATCTCATTTATAAGACCAGGTTTTCCCTCCACTAAAATATGCAGGCACTCTGTTCTTTATTACCAGCAGGAGATAAATGGCTGGTTTTCGTTGCTGAAGAATATATAATGGTTAAAAAGTCACTTTTTTCCTCCAGCTCTACATAAATCACAGAACTAGTCAATATTTAATAATGCTTGCCTTGGTCTGGAGTCCCTTGATCACCCCTGTCATGTGTAATAGCTCCCTCTCCGATATCTTTGACATAAAAGCCCAGCTTTACTGCAATACTAACATGTAGAGGGTCATTACGGATCGACATTTACCTTAATCTGTGACTGCCAACCATGAACCGATAAATTCCAGCAGATTCCACTGGGAGAAATCAGTAAACTTCTCAGTGGAAAGAACTGAAGGAAAATTCTGCCGAGAACAGAATACATTTTCTACAAGGGCTGCTCTGCAAATGGGTTCTGACTTTTGAAAGTTCTCTTGCTGCGCGGCTTTGCAACATTTAATACCGTTTTGATGGTTTGAAAGACGGGATGACAACCGAGGATGACATGACTTAGAAGGCAAGCAGAATTTCTCTCTGCAAAAACAATGCAAGATTAAACACAAGGGGGAATATGGCTTTTGCATTATTCACCTCGCTGCCTTGGCGGAAATGGCTGGGCTGTCATGGGTCCAGCCTAAATGTTGCTCCTTTTTTAAAAATCGATCATCACTCCTTCACCTCATAATCTTACAAGTACTTCACAGCAGAATACATCAAAGCCCTGATTGCATAAAAAAGAGGGGCGCACCAGTCTTTGAGAGGGATCAAGTAAGACTTCCCAACATACGCTCAAGTCTTTCTGGACATATGCTTACCAAGTCAGTAGACAAACAAGTTCATTCTCTTAGAATTTTGAAAACTCTCCCTATCTCCTTCTTTGTTGGTCCCTTTAAAATGGAAAGGAATCACGTGTTAATTTTTTGTGGGGTTTTCTTTTTTCCCCCTTTTCTTACAAAGAAATATAGGTAATTCAATGGAACTTTTTCTTTTGAATTTATGTTTTTTCATACTAATAATATAAGTGATAATCCTTAATATCCCATATCCTCCCAAAAAAAAGAATGCATTAAAATTGTATCTCAGTTCAAAATGTTATTAGAAAAGAAAAAAATATCAGAAAGTACAAGTAAATTTTCACTTATAGACCAATTGTTTATAATGTTTCCTTCAGTAAAAATTCTCTAATACACATCTAACTTAGTGAATTAAAGTTTTTTTATCATGTTATTAGAAGGCAATGACATTTAAACGTATGTATATTTTAAAGGCTACACTGTCAACTTATTGTAGAAGTACCCACAAAGAAATCACACTCAACCCTTCTAAAAAAATTATTCAACATAGATAACATAAAGTTTGCCCTTCATCTGCTTGGTGTTTCTTGTTTTAAAATGTTTTGTTAAACAGAAAGATCATATTTTCACTATAATACATGTATGTAGGGGTTTTTTGGAGGGGGGAATCTAGTCATTCCTTGATGAGAAAATTCTTTGATTGTTGACCTCACTCATTTGCAAACGAGTAAAATAAACTGAAATCTGTGAAGATAAAAGGAAGCTTCAAAGGAAAATTAGTTACTTTTTAAAAATTGTGAACAAATTACCTTGTTCCACGTAGAAAAGCCCTGTTAAAAAGACTGCATAGGTCAAGTGTCCATTAGGAGAGACTGGTGCTTCCCACATCAGTTTGATTTCCCGGGGTCCCTCTCTGACGACAAACACTTTCACTGCTCCTTCAGGGGGTGCCTCACTTGTCCTATTTTCTACCTGTGAATATAAAGTTGACTTTTTATTTGTGAATGAAGGAAGCACATCTTTTCCTCTGAATTAATTTCTTCTGAGAATCCCTTGTTGTGAAATAAACTCTTCTGACAGGAGCATCTTGGCTGAGTGCTATATACTGCCATCAGAATCAAAACAAACACTATATTTGCTGTCTCTTGCTACTCTGCTTAAAGTTTTAGTGCCTGTGTGATATCCCTCATAGGATCATATGTCAAAGCACAGATTGAGAGAAGAGGGGCAACAAGGTAGACCTTACATCCATAATTACACCCTGTGCCTATATATGCCATGGCAATAGAACAATTCCTACTAGATGCTTCATAATCATACAATGTCAGATCTGGAATAGACCTTAGATATCATCTAGACCCAGCCCCTTATTTTCCATGTAATGAAACTTAGGCCTTAGAAACAAAAGTGACTTGCACAGAATCATATACATAGTATGTGGTAACGGAGACAGGATATGAACTCAGATTTGTTTAATTCTAAGGCCAATTCACTTTTCGCTGCAGTAGGCTACATAACTCAATATGCCATGATTTGTTTATAAAACGGTATGAATGGAATGACAGCTACCTTGGGCTTTCTGCTGATTCTACTAGTCTATCAAAAAAGCTCTCCCAATCAACTTGACTGAATCAGAGCAGTTCACACAACCCTTCTACTTCTGTGCATTCAGAGATGGTACCAGTCAATTGGACATTCACTCAACAAATGAAGACTCCTAAACTGTACCTTGGTGATTCCTACCCTAAATTTTACATATATATAATATATACACACATGTGTATATATACATACATGTATATATACACATATACATACATGTATATATTTTACATATACAATATATACATGTGTGTATATACACATGTATATACATACATAGATTCATGTATATATACACACATGTATTCATTTTATATATTACTTATTCATATTTTCTTTATATTAATTATGTTGTTTTATAAATTATATATATAAAATGACAAAATAAAATTATTAAAGCTTGATTTGCTATATTTTGCTTTTGATTACAGAAGCAAGGAAAAATATATGCTTCCTCCAAAAATTATGCTTCTTTTTAAAATAAAAATTGATTTAATTCCACAATGACCTGAAATTAATAGCAACTATTTGGGTCAATGGCAGCAAATAATTAAAATAGCCAAATTTCAAGGCAAAAGCAAGGCAATCAAGGAAACAAAATGATGACAGAGATTCACAATTTACTGTTTGTGTCAGTCATTGGTTTACAAGATCATAGATTTGGAACTGGAATAGATGTCCAAAGTGATCAAGCTCAGCTCCTTTTTTTAATAGATGGGGAAACTGAGGCACAAAAGTAAGCAAGTGATTTGCTTAGATTTATATAGCTAGTACCTAAGACATGATTCAAATCTTTCTTACTCTGAATTCAGTATTTTATCTCCTACAATACACAACCTCTAACTTTTGTGAGCTAATTAACTAAAACAAATTCAGAAGCATCATTTTTAATTGCATGACCTTTTAAGACTTATTGACTACACTGATAAATATAAGCCCATGAAGAAAGAAAAGAATCATACCTTCATAAAATATGTGATCCAACCTGAAGGTAAGCAAACAAACCTTTCCTTCATTACGGCCTATGTACTTTTTCAGCCATGGAGATACATATAGATATACACACACACACACACACACACACACACACACACACACATATACATATATGTATATGCATTTAAGTGAGATTTTAAGCATTTCTTTTCTAGCTGAAATTGTTTGTGCTTCTTAAGGATATCAGAAATTAGGGCAGCAACTATGTATGCAAATACTCTATCTGATTGAAAAACTATAAAGTCATTGTTTCATTATTTTTAGATATCTTCACAAACGAATTGGTTTAAATTCATGGTTACTGTTATTTATTAGACATAAATTGTTCTTAAAATAATTGGACCAAAATGAAATTGAGAATTAAAGTAATTATGACAAAACCAACTCTCTCTAAATATGCTTGCCTCAACTGTTTGGTTATTTCAGGAAAAATTATCTTTAAGCTGCAATTATTGGGCTAATAACCCCAATTTTCACTTTGTTTGCATGTGGAGAAGCAGCCAGCACTTTGCATTGTACTTTTACAACTATATTTGTTAATCGTTTGCCAGGAAATAAAAATAGGAATTGCAATATAATGAGACTGACTTTTTTCAATAAGAAAATTACATTTATGATTATTTGAATTCTCAATATTACTTAAGCTAAGTATGTATATATTAGACACATATTTCCTGCATCCACTGGATTTCTGTGACCATAAAGTTTTGCTTTCATTTATCTCAGTTCCTTACTTTTCATTTCTATGGAACTCTAACAGGTATGAAAACTAAACAGAAGCCTTCATGTACTGATAGGCTTTTATTGGGTAAAAATTATTTTGAATGAACAAAGGATATTTTAAAAGCTTCAAGTAAACAAAAAAGCATTAAATTAAACCTTTTTTGAATTCTAGAGAGGTTCACCTTTAACACACTTTCATCTTGTGCCTTGTGTGGTTGTAAGCTTCCTGTTATGGAAAACTAATTATTGGTTTACAGTCACACAGGCACATTGAACAGAAACACAAACATACATACATATATACACATACACATACATACAGCCACTATAAATTCCTTGTGTGAATTTAAACTTCAGTAACATGGATTACAAGTAAGATAAAAATGCCATTTAAAAATACATATCTTTACAGAGCAGCTAGATATCACAGGGGCAAAGGATAACACACTGATCTTGGAGCCAGGTAAACCTGAGTTCAAATTAGGTCTCTGATATATTAACTGTGTGACCCTGGGAAAGTCACTTCAACTCTTCCTGCTTCAGTCTCTTCGATTATAAAATAATGATGTTAATAGCACCTACCTCATAGAATTGTTATGAGGATCATATTTCTATTTGATTAGTTTTTATTTATTTAATGCTAATAAAGCTCTTACAACAGGACATAGTACAAAATAGAAACTTAATAAATGATCATTTCCTTCTACTAAATCAATTTAAGTACTGAACAACTATATGACACTATTGTACTCAATGAATTAAGGTTTCAATCTGTGTGACAAAGTAAAAATGACTGCTATATGTAGATGGTGTAAGCTTTGTTTTCTAGCGAGCAGACCAAAGTCCAAGTAGGTTGTGAGAAGCAAGTCTGTTAATATGTAGTTGTTAATAGAATACAAGTAACAATACATAACAGGAACTGTGATATTTCTGTCCCACTGCTATTGATTACATGAGTGACCACTGGCACATTGCTTTACCTCTAGGGGTGTCAGTTTCCTCATCTGTAAAATGCTTAGACTCAATCTTCTCTAAAGTCCCTTTCAGGGCTAAATCTTACTATCTTCTGTCCATTAAAACTAGTTAGAGGGAAGTGGGCTGAATGAATGTTCTAGAGTCAGCCACACTTTTTGAGGGCTAAGTTTTAGAGTCCATTAATATTATCCAATATTTTCTGAAGCAATGTTAGATTAAATGCAGAATAATTTGTTTATATAGAGTACATAATTTTACAGAATGATAAAGCATTCAATCATACTTCTCTAAAGTATTTGAAAGTGAAAACACTTTTGAAAATTACTTTTTTTTGTAATTCTGTAGAAAATATAATTTCAACAATTAAAAAAAAAAACTAGTGATGAGGCACAGAGTTATTTTGCCAAAAAAAGTTTACATCCTAAAATTGCTTATTTCTTGCATATGTTAGTTACATTTCTATTTATTTAGAATTGATATTGTTCACAGAGAGGTTAGTCTAACAAAATTTTAAACAAGGAAACAATACAGTTATAAACCACAAAGGAGCATTATCCCAGCTGGGACAAAAGCAATTCTCTTTCAAAACAAGGATACAAACAATAGTCTTTTCTCCTTATCTTATTTGTTTAACATACCACAGGGAAATTATCGTGTTTACCTTCTTAGAACAGTTAGCAATGGTAAGAATAAATGAAACAGATATATATATATATGTTATTAAACTATATCCCAGCTATTTTTTCCATTTGGTGGAATTTTCTTTTCCTTACATCTTCTAACACTATTTGCCATGAATATTAAGTAAAGAGATACTACAAGTAAATAGGTATAGAAATGTGTAAGTATGTTATAGTTTATTAAAACTTTAAAATAAGCAGTATTCAAAATGTAAAATTAGAAAAATTAGTTTCTCTATAAAAAATACAGATACATTGTAAGAGGGGTTTGTGAGAAAAAGTAGCAACTGAAACTGAATAAAATGAATGAAATTTCATTTAATGATTCGTGCCAATAAGAATATTTATATACCTATATATATATATATATATATATATATATATATATATATATATATATATATATATA